>JAOXYD010125732.1:0-11096 GCA_028565735.1 Pinacopodium congolense | reverse complement strand
CTATCAAGCACAGGTTTGCTGGTAAGCCATCAAGCCCTAAGGACGCCCCCTCGTATGATGATGATTCAAGTGAGAATCGTATGTTTTACATTATATGATTAACTTATTTTTGGAAGATTAATGTTATATTACCATTGTGTTACTCATTGGAAGGATGGAGATCCGAGGGAGATGTGTGAGCATCTATGTGAATGCGTTCAATTCGACGTGGGATAAAATTAACCATGGATAACAAGGAAGAAATGGAAAGCTAAGCCAATGATTGCAGTTAATGTGTTGTGGTGACTCTAAATGTGTTTCATCCTGCCATCATTGCTGGTAGTGGTTTGCTGCTAATCGATAGCTACTGTTTTTGGCACTGATAGTAAAGGGTAACTAAATCCATTTGTTATATTATGATGCCTTAAACAACAATCTTTTCGGTTGTCCCATTTATCTGAGAATAGTGTTTTTTTGGCAGATATATCATTAGCTTTTTTGTACCTCTCCCCTTGTGTCTTATGTAGACGTTTTCTGTAGGTTTGTTTATGTAAATATAGCAATTTTTGCCAAATGGCAACATGATGGATGTTGAACTATATATATATATATATATATATGTCATGCCTATTTTAATCCCAAGTGGTTTTACTGTGTTTAGCATGTGATGTTCAAGTCCCCACCGTAGTTTGCTAGTTAAAGTGTGATTGAAAATGAATAATCAAAACATTTTACAACCCCATGTTCTAGTCATGTTTTATGGAAAGAACGGAAATAATTATGAACAAGATGTCTAGCATATTCATAACACTTTTGCCAACATGTTCAAGTGCACAAAAACTTTTAACACACAAGGTTGTGAATGTAACCAGAGTAGTTGCCATGATGAAGTTTGACAATGAAACGGTAACACCAAAATAAAGTATAAATAACTCTGTGAATATAATTCCTACGCATGTCAAAGGGTTTGTATAAAGCTACACATTTATCCTATCAATGCATCAATGCAAACATACATGATTATATGGCTTATGATGATTCAGCCTGTGGAATGAAAGTAAAGGAAATAAAGTTTAATGAAATTATTGGTTGATTTTATAAATTATTTTATCATAAGTATAATGTGAAAATTAAACAATGGCATGTAACCTGAAATTCATCTCCATGTGTTGTATTGAGATGAGAGGTATCGATTGACTGTGTTGATCTCTGTGTGAAATTACCTTCAATTGTAACTTGTTGGCTTAATCTTGCCATCTGTTAAAAATTGACAACAATCTGTATTAGATGAGTGCATTACAAATCATATGACTTGATAATAATAACGTGGAATGTAAAAAGTTGAATAATAGTTTATAAATTACTGAAGTTGTTGCAAAGTTACAAACAAAAAAACCTGAGTCCTCCAATGCCTTCTAATTATATCTGCAACCCATGATCTTAACTTGTGAGAATTAGGCCTACCTCTTCGACAAGTAACATAGGGATCCAATATAACGTTATTATGTTGAGTGTCGTTTGTCATCTCTTGTATTTCTGCATATCTTATTCCCTCAATTGATGTCAAAGTCGCCTTTGCTCTTTGCAACATATCTTTAAGATACTCAAATTTAAATTTTGTGTCCCCTGCACAATGAACAACATCATAGAATGCTTTTTTAAGTTCCAGTGTTTGACGACCATTGTCATCACTGGTTGATTCATTACTGCCAACCATTATTTTGAAGTGGAGTGTTGGTATGTCTTTCCTTAACCTATGTATTACAAGAAAACTTGATATTTTGTTGAGTGTTTGTCTTATCAGTAATTTGAACATGTGTCGACAAGGTATTCCCTTGAACTTAAACATCTTATAACTACATTCTGCAATCATCGGTGACTCTGAAATTGTTACATTATATTTTCCTACAACACATCCCTCACTACCCATTTCATGAACTACATGGGTGTTTAAGTTGCTATCTTCCAGTAATCCGAGGATGTCACAATACATGACACCTATAAGCTCATCCTGCATAAGCCTAAACATTATACTGGTATAACATAATTGGAACAACCTCTCGACGTCAAATCGGGTAATCAATGGGACATTGCTTCTCGACGATAAATAGTCAACTTGCGTTTCCTTCTCAATTTTTTCTTATATAAAATTTTCATATTGTTGAAAAAATTGAATCAAACTAGTCATGGAATGAACATAACTACTAAAAAAAGCATTCATACCTTCCCTCCTTTGTGTTGATGACATTCCTGCCTAGAAGTTATCCTTCACATATGCTGGGATCCAACAAGCACGTCTTTCGTATAATGACTTCAACCATCCATGATTATTTAAATTAAACTCATTGAGCATATGCTTCCACTTTTCCTCAAATTCCCCATCATTAGTGCAATTGAACACTACAGACATGAAGCATGCTTTGAGGATTTTGTAAGCCTTGTATGCACCAAATTTGTCGAGAAATTTCTTAATTATATGTCATAAACATATTCGGTGTCTTGTGTTTGGAAAGACTCTCCATATAGCATTTATGATGCTGTTACACTCATCTGTAATTATTCCTTCTGAAGCCTTTTTACCCATGCAATCCATCCATGTTGTAAAAAGCCAACAAAAACTATCTATTGTTTCATCTCTTAACAAGCCGCATCCAAGCAATATAGACTATGAGTGATGATTAAGTCCAACAAAATGTGTAAATGACATGTCGTATTTGTTTACTAAATATGTTGTGTCAAAATTTATGACAACACCGAACTCTTTAAATGCAACACGACTTCTAGCGTTTGCCCAGAACACATTTCTCAAACAACCCGTCTTCATCATAGTTAATGCAATAAAAGAACCAATGGTCTTTTTCCTTTAATGCCATGAAAATTTTATAGAGAGAATCAACATCGCCACCAATTATCCTTTTTTTTTTCTAATGTTGTCCAACTGGTTTTAACATTTTTCGAAAGAAAATACATGTTTGTATGACCCCTATATGCTACAATTATGAAGTGAATATTTGTACATAGTCTGATTCCATAATTGTCATTGAACTCAAGTCTTCTGGAGATATCAGTGGTAACTATACAATGATGAGACATAAATCGACTGTGACTTGGCTCAAGATCATGGTTATACATATCTATCATTTTGGTAGTCATCTAGCGACCCTTGACCATTGAACATCATAAACGTGCTCCACAACCAGATTTAGTTGAGCCTCTAGGTCTTAAGATATTCATGCTTCTTAACTTATGGTCACGACCTCTATGATATATAAACCTCCGACTACTAAAATCACCATTTATATCCTTATCTCCACTATGAATTGCAACTACAAATCCTTTAGACCTGGCATATTGTTTATACATTTCTAGTATAAATTCCCAACTCTGAAAAGTCATCCCCACCTCTAATGATATATGAACTTCTTGTTCTGTAATATTAGGAAGGTCTGTATGTTCACCAGTGACGTGACAAAAACATGCTTCACTTTGTACTTTTTCCATGTTATAGCTGGAAAAGAAGAAGAAGAAAACAAAGCTTTGTTCTTATAAGCCGTTACATTATTATGGAAAACAAAATAAAGTTATATATGATGGTAAGTGATCAAAAGTTTTAGTTGTCTTTATAGGCTAACGTACATTCACCATAATACAACAAACTTTGACAGAACAGACCTTGAAATTCAACATAATATAACAAAAGCCAGAAAATATCTCATTTGGTGAACCATACATGTATTTTCTCTATGCACATACACGTATATACATACCTGTGAGAATTGGTTAGGGTTGGACGAACTTCCATTTTATCCATTTCGTAGGTAGAATTAACTAGACTAATAGTGGTGCTTGTGTTTGAAAAATAGGGAGTCTTAATTAAAATAAGTTTATTTGTTAGTTGATGAAGGGTGACAATTGGATGAAGTTGGTATGGACCTAGATTCACCATACATGTAGGCATGTTTAACCTGAAAATGAAATGCCAGTATTCTCAATTCATTAATTAAACCGATTAAGCATGCTTCCAAGTAGTTTGCTAATTATAGTCATAGAACTCTATCTTATCTCGCATACAACGATTTGAATTTTTAGTTAAGTTGTTCAAAATAAATATCATTCATCTAATAGAAAATTTGGACATGCATCCTATTAACTTTATATCTTATATTGCAACTTCAAAATATTTGTAGGTTTGATAAGCAAATAAATAAAATTAGTTGTTAATGCTCATATTTAAGTCATGTTACTTTCACAGTGTTGTAACTGATCGAACACATAAGTGCTGACATGCAGGACACATTAATGAAGTAACAAATGCAGTTCATTCTTCGATATTTAATAGTCAAGTAATATGGTAGAACTCATGGTTTTGCAATATTGTATGACAACAGATAACATACTCTGTAAAAAGTGATATTTCTGGCAAATGTGTCAGTTTCATAAGCTTGTAAATTGACAATGTCCTCTAAGAAAGAAAAATAGTAATAGATGTGATCCAAGAAAGAAAATAGGAAACTTACACTATGATGCTGGGTCTCAGCCTCTGATGAGAAGATACAAAACTCATCCACCCTTATGCATCACTTACTCTCGAACGCTGGGTTAGCATGTGTGTCTGAGAACTTTTATTTAATTTTGGAGGTGTTTTTGTTATGCATCCTATATTCTAAGACACTGTTTGTCTTATTCATAAATTGGACATTGAGGGTGCCAATATTTTTTTGGTTTTAATGGTGATTGAGATGCATCAAAGTTGATGGAAAGTCCATCAACATAGGATAGCAAGTAGGCAATTGCATGTGATCCATTTTTTTATATAATTTTTTGCCCCACGATTGAAATGATCGGTCCAGGTTAAAGGAGCTACTCTATCTATGAACATAGACCTTGAAGGGTGATTCCGAACTCCAAAGTAATGGCATGGACTTATGAACGGCATACATATATGTTAGCGGCGAACTCCTACGTTATGGGATGGACTTTGCAATATGAAATTTAGATGAAGCTTATCTGCTGCCGTCGGAAATGAGTACTCTGTGAGGCTATAATCTTTGTCCGCATGGCTATATCATCCATATGAAATTATAAGATGTCCACCGTCACATGTGATATAGACTGTAGCATAGAAACCGAGATCTTCTCTGTGTGGTTCACAAAATTTTCCTATAAATACCACACTGCATAGGAAGTTAAGGCACCGATACACACTCTGAAGATAGTCAAGAGCACAACCTTCTTTGTTGTAGTACAGAAATGTTGAAGAAGAAATTGCCTTTTGAGAATCCAACATTATTACCTGGGTTATACATTCAAGGTAGTTTGTGGTATATTGCATAACTTTAGTAATCAGATGGAAAAGGGTTCTAAATTTGAAGTTAATGGGTATTTGATTCTTATAACTCTGTCCATAATCTATCATATATTTCATTTGCAGATGTGAAAGATAATAGCACGAAGCAGTTAATTCGTACATAGAAATTTGAGATTGAGATGCAAAAGCAAACGATCTTAAACCTACGAACAGAGAACAAGGTGCTAAAGAGTAAGGTGTGTAGGATATTGAACTGAAGCTTACATGATATTACTCTATTTCCATATATATACTATCATTGGTTTACAACTTCAAACATTTTAACAAAGGGCTGGGAATGGGGACACCATCGACATTCATAAAGTTACAAACCCCTCTTCCAATAAAAGAATGTTAGTAGCAATAGCAAATGCTTTACCAACCCACCGTCAACGAGCTAAAAACATCGTCCTCATTAGTGACTATGATGAAGACAAGTTGATATTCAGGACTGAAAAGAGGGTGAAGTCCGGTGCTGAAACTGAAAATAGGGTGAAGTCTGGTGTGGAATACTATGGCACTCAATCGAGGATTCGAAGGACAGAAGCTAAACTTACAAGCCCCGAAGATGATGATTCGAATGATGATGACAATATCTTTTAGTTTCTGTAACTTCATCACATCTTTTATTTTGGCTTTTTTTTGCTCTGCTTTGATGCTGTAGTTTCTAGGTTGGTGTTGTTATATTTGGAGATATGGGTATCAGGTCATGTATGTTGCTGAAGTAGTTGTTACCTTTTGTTTATAAGAAGCATGGTTTGAGACATCTTCTCCTGCTATTATGCGAGGTGTCCTGTTCTACAAATCGATTGCTAATGATCATTTGTAATGAAGTTATTGTTATGGAATATGAACTCCAATGTTGCTACTTTGCGTATTCATGGCTCTTAACGTCCTTGATGTTGGACCATCTGCAAAATTTGATTACAAATTGTCTGATGCTCTAAAAATGAAGTGATATGCCTTTTCAACCACTTTATCTCTTGGGTCTGCACGTTTATTAAAATTGGTCTTACACTTATTTAAGAGCTGAACAATAATAGTGAACTTAAAAAATAGGTCTTGTGCACTTCATGTAAAGGTTTTGACTAAACAATGTCCACCGCATACATGGAACTTTATCAATACTTGTGCCTTTAATCACCTTTTGGTACTAGCGTTTTCTCATTCGATGTGATTTTGGGGGGTCATTGTAATTGATGTCAAGTCCTAAATCTAGGCGTAAATGTAGGTTTGATCAATTCCAGAAGCATGGTTCTGAAATGGACTTATTTAGTGGCAGGTCTAAATGATGTTACCTATTACTTACAGGTGTAAAAGCTAGGTTCTATGAATATGTAAACTTTTGTACGCATGGTTGTGGAGGTTACATATAAGAACTTAGCCACCCATACTTAACCTTAATATTTATTATTATGTTTATTTTTATGAGCTTAATTTAACTACCATAACAAGAATTGGAAATAAATAGGTGTTTAATTGGGTTGCTCATACTTCATGCACAATATATTAAGATATAAATGTAATAATGTAATTACTCTTGCAAGTTTTTTTTAATATGTCAACATAAAGATTCAAAGATATAAAAAATTTTACTAACATTTTCGGACGATATACTATTTAATATATCATAACCTCAATGTTGGTAGTTGTTTTAATCCTTAGTTTGCATGCGATATATGTTTTGTTTGTGAGGATTTATTATTGTTTAGGAATAATAAATATCACTGATTAATTACAATTATAATGACCAATTATTATTATCAAACCTTTAAGAAATCACCTTTGTCAAATACATGGACCATTATTCAAATATAAATAATAATCACATGTCCAATAAATAATATCCAAATAGTACAAGCTAACATGGTCGCTATTGTTTTCATTACAAAGTTGATGCAAATTGTACAATTCAGTTTTCCATTACATTTTTATACCATGTTTACGTTCAAAAGCTATAGATGACAATGCATAATAACTGCAATTATAATAGATGCTAAGGTGATATTGAGCTCATTGTTTCCTTTCTATAGTATAATATTTTTAGCCTTCATTAACTTCATTTATTCTTCAATTTTTTGGGTTTTCTCCATATGAAAATTTTTGCAAGTTTGAAGTTCTCTCTTTAATGTAGCTTTTTGTGAGGTGAGCTTGTTAATCACATAAAAAACACTCTTATTGAAATCTTCGTTGTACCACATGAAAAAAACCACAGTTCTTTATCTACACCAAAGATCAAGTTAAGCATTGAACCAAGTTAAAAAACATGCAAAACTTTAAAATTAAAGTTCATCAAACTCACTGGATAATTTGCGCACCCATAAAACCTCCTACCCGGATTATGTTGGGTTGATGATGTTTTCAATGGGGCCTTTAAACCGCAAAAGCAACATATTTTTTTAGCTTCTAAATTTGAAGCTTTACTATAACTTGATGATGATGACTCTATAGAGAAATTATTCCTGTTAATGAATTTAAATCAAATGCTACTTCAATTGCAGTGTATATGAAATCCCACCATAAGCAAGTGCTCAGTGATGAAATGTCAACTGCTCTATCATAAAAAATTAAGATTTAGGTACAATAAATTTAGCCTAATATGTAACTGGGAAACTTAAGTTTGAGTATAAGTCTTTTCGGGGAAGCTACATGTTCTCTGGACTGCAAAATTTTCTTAAATAATAAGTTCAATAACAACAGATTTTTGCACACCAGTGGCATTTAGTTTGTTTGACTCAAATCATTAATCAAACGAACTGGCAAGAACACAAACATGATCAACATCACTGAAACCGGGTATCCATGGATGACTAGAGAAAGAGTAAATTCATACTATAAAAGACAGAAAAAGAAACAAAACTTTGCATAAGGCGTCGCACCCTAGTTTTAGAATACAGAGTAAAAGCCCCTAAATGTAGGTTGGAGAAGAGTAGATTTTACCATATCCCTACAGTAAGGGATGCCGCCGATTAATAGTAAATAAGGGTGGTGGGATCGCGATAGAAAGAGGGGATCCGATGAAGGGCCAATCGTTCTATGTAACACCAGTCAACACTAGTTGAGAGTGGCATTGGTCGATGACGGGAGATAATGCAGTTGAGTCGGAAAAAATCAGGTTGCAAAGGACGAAGGAGAGAAGAAACTAAGCCAATTAAACTTCGATAGGGGCCATGGTCTCTTCTTATGACCCACCTGTCTGCCAAGGCTCAAAGGAAAAGTGTCGGACAAACCTTTAAGGCTTCAAAAGAAAGAGACTTGGAGAACAAAACCGCTGAAGAGAAGGAACATCATACGTGTAGGTTGGAAAAGAAGAAAGCAAATTCACCAAAGATTGGCATCGAAAAACAAAATTGACAGAACCAAAGGCGAGAGACTCTTTAAGCTTCGCATGAAACGGCATCACATGACACTAACTATTTTGGACATACAAAGGTAAAAGGAGAGGATGGCTTTAGACAAAGTTTTAAAGGTTAAAAAAGCTTCCAGGAGAGACTATAACAAAGGAGTAGCTCTTCTTTAATGAGAAAGGGACAAACGTCCTAGTAATTGAAGAAAAAAAATCAAAGCTTAACAAAGCTTTGCCAAGTGATAGCTTTAGAAGAGAAGGCTTGCAATAAAGGAGTGAAAAACCATAATTAAATAAGAAAAGATTTTCTGAACAATGTATTAATGGAGAATAAGACAAAGGCACTAAAGGACAAAAAGTAAAACCTTGGATAAGAGCATAACGTCAACGTGTAAGACAGCTTTCTTTCCATGAAGTGAGGGCACGTGGCCCTATTAATCAAGCAAACAGATATCTAGGAGGGCAAAACGACGACATATTATTCAAGAAAAGAGTGAAGCTCATTTCGATAGGAGCTTCATCTTTGCAAGGCTTGAAGGTTGGAGCTCTTCCTTTGAAACGGCAGTGGAGAGCCTTTCTTTAAAACAAAGGGCACATAGCCTTAGAGAAGTGAATAAGACAAGCTTTATGCTTTGAAGGCATCTTATACATTTGCGTTTGGTACCATGGAAGTCAATGCGTCAGTTTCTGTTAACAAAAATATGATCTAGAAGACACGTTGCAGTTAATCAATTAAATAACATAATTGGGCAATCTTTTTCTCAATCCTTAATCTTTAACCTGTTTTTTTTTCAAATAATTCCTATAAATGTTCCAATTTTCTATTCAAGTCCAATACCTTTGCGGTATAAACTAATTCAGTCATTCTGTACATTTTTAATAATGAAAATCTAATAAGACAGAAATAAGAACATACGTAAGAACAACCTGAATCAGAATAAACACTAAATTTATGTTTTATTATATCATTGAAACATTGAATTTTGAAAGGATTAAATTATGCATTATAGCAATGTAAGAATAGACTTTGTCAAATGACTTTGACAGTCGTGGTATTTGGATCATCAAAACACATTATTCTGCGTCAATCTCAACGTACCACGATAAATTAATTAATTAAATAACTCAATATAAACTAAAATATTGTGTATATAATGTAATAATAATTATACATTGAAATTGTTAATTATAATCATCATTACCATATTACAAACCAAAACAGTAATACATAAAGGTTTATTGAAGGTGAGGCATTTAATTACAATACATTAAATTAAGATATTTGAGAAACTTAACGAATATAATTTATGATATATTTTTTGTAACATTTTATTACAATCAAACTAACATTTCAATTTTAACCTTTAGTTTTGTTCTTTTTATATTATCTGCAAACCTAATTTCCTACTTCTTATCGAAAAAGAATACCCGATTCCTCTACATTCTCTCAATTTAGTTTTGAATATTCAGGTTAGTTAGGAAAAAATCTCCCAACTTTTATGTTTAAGTTCATAAGATAATTTCCTAATCTTGTAATCCTTAATTGTAATATGTTTTAAGTTTTATTCCTCTAAATTAACAAATTAAATTAACATCTATCATTTTTACGAATATATTCCTATTTTATGGTGTTTGAAAATTCAACCCAACTTTTTACTAAATTTTAAATGTTTGTGTTGACGTCAATATTTCTTCTAATGCTGATTTACTATTAGTATTTCTCTCAAATACTCTTCAGAATATTCTCATTAATATTATTAATTTTGATTATATAAGATTTTTTTTAACAATTATTGGAGCCAACATTTGTCCCTTCCTACCCTATATCTTAGTCCTTAATCTTTAACTTATTTTTTAAAATATTTCTTATAACATTCAAATTTTCTATCCAAGTCCAATACTTTTGCCTTTAACACAATCTCAAACCTTCTAATTTGTTGAGTTTTCAGTGTGGCTCATACCGGTCTTTCACATTTAACTTTTATTAATAAAAACTGATGAATGGACTAGATTGGTATCCAACCCAAACGTTGATGACCAAATTAGAATATTTAAATGTTATAGGACTTTTTGAAAAATTTATTTAAGATTAATGAATGATTAAATGGTTTTCCAAAATAATTAATAGTTATTGCATTTAATTTCCAATTTTGGAACGTCTATTTTCTATTGCCATTTTTTTTCAAAAGTATATGAATTTTTAGGCATTTGCCCTAAAATTATATATTACTGTATTAATTGCACAGTAAATATGTTTGTTACTCTCACATTTATATTAAATAAAAAATATTGAATTTCCACTACATTAAATATTTATGTTATTTATTTCAATTTCTTAACATTTAATTGTACACTTTTTGTAAAATGACACAATATTTATAAACTATAACAACTTAATTTATATTTTTATAAACAATAAGAGGC
>JAOXYD010125721.1:0-11096 GCA_028565735.1 Pinacopodium congolense | reverse complement strand
AATTATCCATATCTTCAATTTTGACCTTCAAACTCCAAGCTATCCATAATGGATTCTTCTTGAAACATACCTATCTTCAAGATTGACATTATAAACTCAAACCATTAGTGATTAAGCATGTTTTGTTATCATCAAAACCAAGATTGGAACCTCTCTTGATTCAACAAAATTCATAAGAGGTAGAGCCGCAATAATAGATGAATGTGGACAAGGCGGATGAATACTCGGTGTCGTCTTAGACAAAGCCTCACCCATCTCTTCCTCAGGTACTGCATAAGGGGCATCATGAACAGGTGGCACATCAGGTATCTCACCATAACGTAATCTGTGCCACTCGCCTCCTACTTGAGTAAATTTCCATAGCTTAAGTATAGGTGCGTTGATTTGAGTGTAATGAATCTTATCCACTGAAGTCTCAAAATCGACGTCAACTCATGTTGACTGGATGATCCTACTCAAAAGACTTGGAAAGCAGAAGTTCTTTCTTGGTTTTTGTATCTTAACCACATCTCTCATGGAGGTGATGATAAATCCAGCTAGCAGTAATCCCCTAACAACTCCTAAACCATAGAACATCTTATACAATATGTAGGCATCGTTGATCCTAATCTCATTCAAACCACTAGCTCTTGGGATTACATTCACACTCAAAATAACTATTATCTTATGCTCTCTCACTCCTAAGGATGCAGCAGAAAATACACTGTCTGATTTCTTAATTAAGCCTAGGACAAAAATAGTAGTGGCAAATGAAAAACTGAGATCCGAAAAAATGAAATCTCTATAAACTATATCGCGTGCCCTATTGTACACATCCCTTCATTTGGCACATTAAAAAATGCAAATAGAAAAGCTCTAGTCAAATGAATGCAGATATCTTTAATCAAACTATGGATTTCTGTCGTATCTCCATCATCCTTCTCCTTAATATTTGAAAAAAATTCATAAACCAAATCTAGATAGTATGGCCTTAAAAAGGTTGATCACAGGCTCCTAATCTCAGACACAGAAAGCACTTGAAATATCGACTTGCACCTCCAAGTCTGGATGAATATAGCACTTATAAATAAATCCGTTAGTTAGGTGTGAGTCGAACTAATCTAAAATTTCCCTCATCTTAAAGCATGCAGGATCAAATGCTGCCCTTTTACAAGAAGGTTATCTGAAAGCAGTCTTCTAGTAAATTTTTGAAGATATTTCATTTATTGAAAAATTTCAAAAAATTCAAATTTAGGTTGTTAAATTGATATCATTAGAAAGCTTATGAAATTTAGAACACAACAATACCAAAATCTAACTGAATAGAAACTTAAAACTCAAGAAAAATTGGAAAAAAATACCTTTGAATATAAACAATAAAAACTGAGGGGTTTTCAAGATTTTTGAGGTGATTTGAGTGCGTTTTTGGATAATTTGTTGGTATATTTGTGTAGAGAATGAAAAATGCATCAAAATGATTAAAAAAATGCACGATTTGGCTAAAAAACAAGTAAGAAATAGGGATTTTTATGAAGAAAGGCTAAAAGGTGGCGAATGAGAGGAAGAAGAAGGTATTTTACAACTTCTAGCCAAAACACAGGGTTTTATCATTGTTTGCAAAGCAATACGACAATATATGAGGAGCAATATGGTAGGTTGAGCCCACCATATTGGGGTTGCTGTATTGGTCATTAAATAGCATAGCAATACCCAAGTTAACAGGGCTATACAATGGTCAAACCAGACCTACTATAAGTCCTGTTAACTTAATTTCCTAAGCATTTCAACCCCAAATTGCATCCAAATTCTTCTTAAAACTTATTCTAACAAAATTCAATGGTTTGTTCATCAAATTGCCTTAGAATTGAAATTAAAAACACTTAAAAATCAAAGAAAAATCACATCAAACGAAGAAAATACTAAGGAAATCACACTAAACCTAATTAAAACACACTTAAAAGGCTCTACCACACTAACTTAAGGTCCTACCATACAAAATAAAATAAAATCACACGCAATTAATTACCTAATAAGGATAATTACTAGTTTAGAGAGGATTTAAAAGTGAATGAGTCTCAACAGACTCTTTAATTAAATTAGGAATATACAATTTTGCTCTTTGCCTATTCACCTTAAAAGTTGAGTGATCATTAGTTACTTAAATAGCACCAAATAGATAAACTTTGGTCACTTGATATGGGCATATCTATCTTGATTTAAGCTTCCTTATAAACAAATTTAATCTTGAATTATATACTAAGACTTTGTTTCCAAACATGGTTTCTCTTTGAATGATATACTTATCATGTCATCTCTTGAATCTTTCTTTATACAATTTAGAGTTTTCATAAGCATAGAGAAGAAACTCATCCAACTCATTTTAATTGGAAAAGCCTTTCTTTACTCACTTTCCTTGAGACAAAATTTAGAAAATTAATGGCCCAATATACACGGTGTTCTAATTCAACAGGTAAATGACAAGCTTTTTCATACACTAATGTATACGGAGACATTGATATGAGAATTTTGAAAGTAGTTTAATAAGCTCACAGAATATCATTCGACTTGAGTGACCAATCCTTTTTTTAAGAACAAACAGTCTTTTCTAAAATTCACTTAATCTCTCGATTTGAAATTTGAACTTGATCACTAGTCTAAAGATGATAAGTTGTAGCAACCTTATGGGTAACACCATACTTAATCAAAAGGGAATCCAATTGTTTATTGAAAAAATGTGTTCCCCCATCATTGATAATTGCTCTTAGTGTTTCAAATCGAGTAAAAATATTTTTCTTCAGAAAGTGAACTACACCTCTTGCATCATCAATTGGAAATATAACTACTTTAACATATTTACTCACATAATCCATAGCCACTATAATGTATTAGTTAGAGTATGATGAAGGGAATGGTCCCATAAAGTCAGTACCACGAACATATAAAATTTCACATACCAAAATGTTATTCAGTGACATTTCGTGTCTCTTCAAGATATGTCCATCCCTTTGACAATTGGCACATCATTTAATAGAGCAAAATGCATTATTATGAGCTAATTTTATTGCATTTTGATTGATTAATTGATGAATTATTCCCTTAATTATGTGTTTAAATGGTTAATTTATGTATTGATTTGTTTAATTCGTAGGATGTTGATCATAATTGGAGAAATTGCGCAAAAAGATCAAAGTTCAACTCATTTGGCAATCTATAACATGGGTTTGTAGCCCTAAGGTTAAGGATGAAAATGGTGTCGTTGATAGATTATTAGCTTTAAGGTGAAGGGGTCAAAATTCGACAATAAACAGTAGACTATATGGTGTCATTATAGGTCGGTCAGGGTGCCGTTGATGGAGCAGTCAATAATATCAGTTCCAAATCTCCACAATTTTGGGTTGTACATGATATTCATTAATACTGCTATCTTCTAGTGTCATATGGGAGTCCAGAAAACCTGCAAAACACAATAAAAACAATAAAAGGATGAAGATTAGAGGGGAGATCAGATCTAGAGTGTGAGAGAGAAGCTCTTCCTTTTCTTTTCCTTAGTTTATAAGCTTCAAACACTTCTTATTCAAATTGAGTGATGTTTTCTGAGTTTCTGATTATTTAAGATTATTGTTAAAGTCATATTTCTAAGTTTGTGAATCACATTTAGGGGGTTTCTAACTCAGATTACTTATGTATTTGCTTATATTTTTTGATTAATCAAAGCTGTGTTCTTATACTTATGTTCTTGAATGTTCTTTGATTTTTCTATAAGATCATGATAAAATAGAGCTTTTTTGGAGTTAAGAATCAATTTGAAAGTTCAAGATACATCCAGAAGTCTTTCTTAGATATTTTAGTAACCTCTAAACTTTATTTTATGGTTCATATTTTTGGATATATTAAGACATATTGTTTAAAGTGTATATCTTGTATGTTTTGAGCAAAATGTATGGCTAAATCATTTTTATTACTAAAGATTGGTGTTTGTATGATTTAAGAGAGCTTAAAGACTTGTTATAGGGTCTGATTTTTTTAATTGAAGGTTTAAAAGATCTAATTTTAGTCTGACCACCTAGGATTAGAGTTTAAACAAGTTAAGCTTGAGAAATCATCTTAATTTGTTAAAATCAATAAGTAACACAAATTAATCAATGAATGACCAAACTTTGATTTTTTGGAGGGTTAGAATTCTAAGTTTAAAGTTCCAGAAGTCACCTTCTTAAATTTAAAGTCCATTGATTAGATTTAAAGCATAACAAAACTTTAAACTAAGTTTAATCGAGATAAAGCAAAGTCTAAACCATATTTTTGTTTTGATTTTGTGAATAAACTCTAATCAGCCTTTAAATTTGTTTAAAGCTCAATTAAATCATCAATCACCTAATCCTTAGCTAATTTACACATTTGGAAAATTTTAGAAATTTTTTAAGCAATTAAAAATCATTTTCGAAGTGTTTAATCTAAGTTAGACTAATTTAGCAATTTTAAGGTTTTAATCAAATTGATTGGATTTTCCTAAATAATTGTGATCCAATTAACCTAGTAATTAAACCTTTTTCCCCATGGGTTTAACATCTAGAGTCTTAAATTTACTCTACTATATTACTTGTTCGATAGGTGCACTTGCCTAAATTTCATTAGTTTTCAAAGTAAAATCGTTTCAAAATCATTAAAATTTTCTAAGTCACCTAACAAACACAATAAGTTTTTTGCGTCGTTGCTGGGGATTATGACCTTAATATTAGGAAAATTAGTGTCAATTACTTTAGGATTTATAAAAAAATTGTTTATATATTTTTTAATTTTTCTGCATTCATTTGCTATTTATTTTAGTTGGTGCACTGTTATTGCCTTTTTTTTTACTTATTTTATGTGTCTTATTTGTTAATTTTTTTTAATTTAGTTTTCTATTTAAAATTGTATGCATACTAGGGGAAGCAATCTCGAGCCAGTAGACTTCGATCCAGAACTAGAGCGCATGTTGAGAAAGAAAAAGAAAGAAGCTCACGCAACAACATCCAATCCTTTAGAAGTAGGAACATTAAGTGACATTGAATTAGAACTTGTAGAGATGGACCCTGAGAAACGTATAGTTGTAGGACCTCAAGTAGAAAATAGAGAACAAAAAATGATGGACTTAGCTTTAGGAAATAGAGGTAGACCTACTACTAGCATTATGCGGCCTAGTGTTAATGCTAATAACTTTGAAATCCCACAAAGTATTATCTCAATGGTTAGGTTCTCACAATTTGGAAGTTCAATTTTAGAAGATCCCAATGAACATTTGCAAAACTTTCTTGACATTTGTGATCTTTTCAAAAGCAACGTGGTTTTTAATGATGTGATTAGACTTAGGTTTTTCTCTTTTCTGTTAGAGAAAAGGCAAAAGCTTGGTTATCAATACTTCAATCTGGTTCCATTACTACATGGGATGAATTAATGAAGTTATTCCTTTCTCAATTTTTCCCACCTGCCAAAATAGCAAAAGTGAAGACTGAGATCAGTTCGTTCGTGTAGTATGAAAATGAAAGTCTATACAACGCATGGGAATGATTTAGGGAGATGCTTGAAAAGTGTCCAAGTCATGGATTTAACACATGGCAACAAGTCGATATCTTTTTTACTGGATTGACACCTTTGACTAGTAGCAACATTGATGCTGCGGTTAGAGATAATCTAATGTGTAAGCCATATGGTGTTTATGCAATTAATGATTCAGTAACTCTTATAATTCAAATGGAATACTGAATAAGAAGCTTGATAGTTTGATGACTGGTGCTAGTAGTAGTTCTCAAAGATTGGAATGTGACAGTTTTAGTAGTACCTCCAATACATCATTGGAGTGTCAAGAAGGTGGTCCTTTTGCCCGTAAACTGAAATAAGCTCAATATGTTGGAAATTTCAATAGGCAAAAAGGAAATCATTTTTCAAACACTTATAATCTCGGTTGGAGGAACCATCCTAACTTTTCATAGAGTAATAACCAAACTACCTGTAACCACCTCAACAAATTCAAGCTAATCCTCAAAGAATGCCTCCGCTTGGCTTTAGACCTAACCAATCTCAAAGAGAGTCACCCAGTTTTAAAGAAAAAGCTTTAAAGTATATCCAATTTAATGAGTCTAAAATGCAAAAGCATGAGGCATCAATTAAGAATTTAGAGATTCAAGTTGGATATATTGCTCAATTCTTACAAGAGAGGCTACCTAGCAAGCTTTCTAACACAACTGAAGCCAATATTACAGAGCATGCTAAGGAGATTGTCTTAAAAAGTGGAAAAGAGGTTGAGAACGAAAGGAAGAAGATTAAAGAGAAAGGAAAGTAAGTAATGGTAAAAAGTAAAGAAGAAGAGAACAAACGAAGACATGAAAAAAGAGAGAGAGTTAATAAAAGAAGAGAGGAAGTGGAAAAAGAAGATAGAATCAAAAGAAGACATGAAAGAAGAGAGAAAGCCATAGAGGAAGAAAAGAAACAAGAAAAGGAAGACGAGGGTACAAGTTCAGATAAGCCACCTAGGTTATTTACTGATCCAAATATACAACCATATAAACTTAGGATACCATACTCTCAAAGGTCGAAGAATACTCACTTTTTTCAAACAATTTGGAAAATTCTTGAAGATATTTAAAAAGTTACATATCAATATTCATTTTGGTGAGGTAATTGTTCAAATTCTTTCATATGCAAAGTTTTTTAAAGAAACCTTTTCCAAGAAGAGAAGGTTGGAAGAATATGAGACTGTAAAGCTGAATAAAGAGTGTTCTACTATCCTTTTAAAGAAGTTACCTCCAAAGCTCAAGAGCCTTGATAGTTTTACCATTCCATGTGCAATTGGTAGCTTACAAATTAATAGGGCTTTGATGGATCTTAGAGTGAGTATTAATCTAATGCCCTCATCTATTTTCAAAATACTAGGATTAGAAGAAACCAAACCGACAACAGTCTCATTATAATTAGTTGATATATCAGTGACCTATCCAACAGGAATCATTGAGGCTATTCTAGTTAAGGTTGACAAATTTATATTTCATATTGATTTCTTAGTCTTGGATATGGAGGAGGATAGTACAGTGCCTATCATTTTAGGAAGATCATATATGGCTACTACCAGGGTATTGATTGATGTACATGAAGGGAAGCTCATTCTCAGACTTCAAGGTGAAGAGATTGAGTTTAATTTTTTTTTAGCGATGAAGCATCCCTCCACCCTGGATTCATGTAACTTCATTGGAGTTCATTTTACTTCAATTGATCTATTTAAGTATCTTTGTTCAAATCCATTACAGAAGGCTTTAATCCATTCAAGTTCTTTGGAAGAAGAGGAAGATGAAGGTAAAGAAATTATGAAAAAAATTAGAAGTGGGAAAGGAGAGTTATAGCTGAATTCAATCTAGAAGGTTTGAGCCTTTAGGTCAACCACCTAAGTCCTTTCCAAAGCCCTTTATTGAAGAGCCATCAACTTTGGAGTTAAAACCTCTTCCCTTAAATTTGAAATATGTATTTTTACTACTTCCATCTCAATTACCTATGATCATATCATCGTCTTTGAAAAATACAATGGAGGAGAAATTGTTGAGAGTTCTTCGAGAGCATTAAACTGCTATAGGTTGGACCTTAGCTGACATAAAAGCATTACGTCCTTCCATTTGCACACATAGAATATTCATGGAAGAAGGAAGTAAGCCTTTAGTCCAACCACAGTGTAGGTTAAATCCAAATATGAAGGAAGTGGTGAAAATGAAATAGTTAAGCTCCTAGATGGTATTATCTTTCCAATATCTGAATCTACATGAGTTAGCCCAGTTCAGGTAGTACTAAAGAAGGGAGGAATTACTGTTATGAGAATGAGCAAGATGAGCTCATTGCTACAAGGAAAGTTACTAGTTGGTGGATGTACATTGACTATCGCAAATTGAATGATGCCACAAGAAAGATTCACTTTCCTTTACCTTTCATCAATCAAGTTATTGAAAGGTTAACTGGGCATAGTTTTCATTGTACCTTAGATGGATACAGTGGATATTTGCAACTTTATATTGCCCCCGAGGACCAAGAAAAGACAATATTTATATGTTCATATGGCAACTTTGCATATAGATGTATGCTTTTTGGTTTATGTAATGCCCTTGCCACTTTTCAGCGCTGTATGATAGTAATTTTTATAGATATGATTGAATTCTTAATTAAAGTGTTCGTAGATGATTTTTTTTTTTTGTATTTGGTACATCCTTCAATGCATGTTTGGAGAATTTGGAGAAAGTGTTAAGAAGATGAGAAGAAACCAATTTAGTCCCTAATTGGGAAAAATGCCATTTTATGATGCAAAAGAACATAGTGTTGAGTTATAAAATTTCAAGTAAGGGAATTGAAGTAGATCTAGCAAAAGTAGAAGTAACTGCTTAACTTCCACTGTTAAATTTAGTTACAGCAATAAGGAGTTTTCTTAGACATGCTAGATTCTATTGGCACTTTATCAAGGGTTTTTCTAAAATAGCAAAGCTCCTTATTGAACTTTTGACCAAGGATACAATCTTTAACTTTGATGATAAGTGTAAGTGTTCTTTTCAATTATTAAAGGAAAAGCTCATTAGTGCCCCTTTTGAGTTGATGTGTAATGCAAGTAATTCTGCAATTGGTGTAGCACTTGACCAAAGACATGGAAAGATTTTCCATCCAATTTATTATATAATTTTCATATTAAATGATACTCAAAAGAATTACACAAATACTGAGAAGGAAATGTTAGCTGTGATGTTTGAAATTGACAAGTTTCAATCCTATTTAGTTCTTTCAAAGGTGGTAGTCTATACCAACCATTCTATATTGAAGTAACTGATGAATAAGTCAGATGCTAAGCCACAATTGATTTGATGGATTCTCCTTTTATAGGAGTTTGATATTGAAATCAAAGATAAGAAAGTTAAAGAAAATTTTGTGGCGGATCACTTATCTCGCTTGGATGAGATCGTCATGTACAAGGGAGAAAATCAAGACATTAAGGAGGTGTTTCCTAAAGAGCATTTACTAGCTATACGTACCTTACCTTGATATGTGGATATAGTGAATTATTTGGTTGGTAATGTTATACCTCCTGATTTCTCGTACTAATAGAAGAAGAAATTCTTTTCTAAGATTAAGCGATATCTTTGGTACAACCATTTTCTTTACAAGATATATACAAATGAAATGATTTGAAGATGTGTTCCTATTGAAGAAATACCTTTAATTCTTAGTCATTGCATTCAAAGGAAACTAGAGGACATTTTGGCCCTACTAGGACTGCACATAAGGTGTTGGAATGTGGTTTCTATTGTCCAACACTATTTAAGAACGTATTTTATTATGTGAAGTCTTATGATAATTGTCAAATGGTTGGTAATATTTCTAAGAGACGCAAGATGCCATTAAATAATATTTTGATGTGTGAAATCTTTAATGTATGGGGTATTGATTTCATATGTCCATTGTCATCATCATACTCGAACTAATATATCTTAGTAGCCGTTGATCATATGGAAGCTATGATCAAAGATGGAAATCAAAAGTCATGGCTATGGAAATTAATTAAAATTAAACTATAAAGTGGTGCAGCTGACTCTTGCATGCATGCCGCTCCAGACAAGACCCGAAGCTTCGTCCCTCACGCCTCACTCCTCACGCCACATGCCTCCCAAGCACTCCGTCTCTCGACCAGCCGCTAGTTGCCTGCAGCTCTCCTGGCCTTAAGACAGCAGCTACCTCACTCCAAGTCAACCACAAGACTCCCCCTTATTGCCTCCAAGCCGAAGCCACGTGGAGAAGCTCCAGTCGCCAACAGCAAAAGCCAAGATGCCCCACACGTCCTCTTTCAAGTCGCCAGCTGCACTCCCCCCACTTAGAGACTCCTCCCATCTGTCACCTCACACTAAAGCCTCTAGGGATTCGTCCATCAATCAAAATTAATTTAGCCCTCTAACTCAAGACCTAAGCTCACCCGAACAAGCCCCAACTCCTTTAGCAACACCTCACATCTTTCTTTTATACCTAGGGGCACGTGCATAAATCAAATTAATTCAGCCTGCTTCCCCCTTTCTAAATGTTCGTTTCTTCTTCCCCTTATGCTCACCTAAAGCTCGTCGTTTTGCTTAATGCAAAACGATGAGTTTTGAAATTATTTAATTTTTTCTTTTTTTAAAATTAATACCATCTTTGGTTTTTGCTCCAATTTCCTTAAATTCATCATACTTTGGCCCAAAATTTATGTTAAAGAAATAAATCTGTCATTAAACAAAATATGACGCAAATTAAATATTTAAACAATAAAATAAGATTGAAATAACATTAAAAAGCATATGAAAATTTAATAAATTTCAATCTTATCAAAACCCTTTAGAAATGGAGCATCAAGAGGAATTAGTTGCTAGGCCTCAAGAACAACATAAAGGACCTACTGTTAGACCCCTAAGTCCATGCGGTGAGATCGTGCGAGGATTGGCGAGCCTAAGCCAATGCTTGACACGTAAGTCGGCACGAGGAAAGAGTGTTGATGACAGAACAAGGCAAAGTCTCGAGAAACTTGCAAGTAGGCGAGGAATGCGAGAAGTGTCAGTGAAGATCTTGGGGTAGGCGAGATTCGACACGTGAATCGCCTTTAGAGGAAGGTTAGCCGGATCACACGCATGAAGGAGGCATGCGAATATGCTAAGGTAAACGTAGGCAAGTGGAATCAGACTTGATGCGAATTTTGGTAGAGTCTCGGAACTTGCAAGGATTGACTTGGTCCACACTCTGATAAATGGACCACGACTAACAGACTTGTTGTGGGTAAGCATTGGATCGGGCTAATGTACTATGCGGGCTTCGGCGAGATTACACAGCATCATCTATGGATAGAGATCGTGAGAGGTCTTGGATGATGTGACGACATATAGAGTTGCAGTGGGACTGAACATCTGAAGATAGTAGAGATCTTCGAGGATAAGGATGCATAGTCCTAGTCAATTGTAAACTCTTATCTAGTTGTATTCTGTTGTAATTCTATCTTATCAGTTAGAGTCCTATTAAGATGGGGGTGTCACCTGATTGGCCACGTGATGTAATTTTGATAGTGGTAGAACGTGATCTTAGCATGATCTTAGGAAGTGCAG
>JAOXYD010125710.1:0-11097 GCA_028565735.1 Pinacopodium congolense | reverse complement strand
CCACGTGTACCAACTTAACGGTTGACTAACAGAAAGTCAACAAAATTAATATTTATGGTGTAATTTATACCTTTCTGTAAACGTGAGGGGGCGTTTTAAACCAATTGTCAAACGTTAGGGGGCAAAGTGACCCCTTATAAAACGTTGAGGGGTAAATTAAACCTGTTTTAAAACGTTGAGGGGCAAAATGAACCTTTTGCCTTAACTGATTTAATTTGATTTAATTACTTAATTATTATTTATTTGATGAAAATATGTAAAAGTTGCTTAGAAAATAATATAAAAGTGTTTTACACGTATCTGGAAAATTGTTTTTCCTATATCTTGCGTTATGTTCTTTGTGTTACTGGAAAATTAGGATGCTTAACCAGAACATCTCAAGAAACCATCTCTTGCGTATTGTGAATTTGGATATTTTTCTTGTTGAAGTGTTCATGTCTTCATTGTATATTTCTGGAGAAACAACGTTGATATTCATTTGTTTATGAAAACAAATTAAACATTTAAAGAGTTTAAACCTTAATCCGATTGTGAATTCGGATGTGCGTTGATGGGTTATGAACTTATTGGTTTTGTTGAATCTGTCTACGGGTTTTCTGGGAAATTGCATATTCATCAAACTTATCCCACATCTTTTTTTTTTTTTTTTCTGGAAACAAAGTTATTGATTAAAAAGTTTAATCTTTGATTCTTGAATTGGGCACGAGAAAAATCTCGCTATGCTCTTAAATCTGTCTGTGTTTGGATGGGTCATTGAATCTGCTAGTTTTTATTTAAATCTGGAATTTTTTTATATTTGAATCTACGTTTAAATCTGGGTTTTAGATCCTTCTCTGTTTGTTCTTGAATCCTCTTTGCATGTGAATTTGTTGGAATTTTTGGGCTGTTTACTGGTTAAACAAGACACACCGGTGGCATAGAAAGCCGCCGACGTGACTTTCCTCTCAACGCCTGAAGGTGAGAGCTTAGAGGAGCGATAGATCTAGTAAGACCAGATCTATCACACCTATCTCTTATTTTTGCTTTATTTATGAAATAGAGATGAGAAAGGCGACAATTCAAGGACAGCAAAAAGGTCGCATAGGGAGGCGTTAAGAGATTCGAAACAAAACCCATAAAACAAAGTTAAAAAAAAAACAATAGTTTCATCGAAGAAGAAGGGGCGTGTGCCATGCACGCGTTGACTTCTGACGACGAGTGAGGCGTCTTCCCCACTTACCCTGTCACATGCCAGCAGCTTTCTCCACTTTAATTTAAATAAATTAAAATTATTTTTAATTAAACTAAGTTAGTTTTTTAAAAATTAGAATAAGTTTAAATTAATTTATGATGCTAATAAATTTAAAAAATAGTTTTCAAAGGGTTTTATTTATTAAAAAATTTTAAATTTTAAATTAATTTTTTTCAGAGTTGAATTATTAAATTAAATTAATCATCAAATCAATAATTAAAATTAAGTAAATTATAGTTATCTTTCGTAGTCGTTAGATAAAATTGATATAATGTGATTATAATAATTATAATAGATATTTTCTTAAATAGATTAAGATTAATAATTAACATGATTCTTAATTAAAATTTTAGAAATTTTTTTTCTAGAATTAGAATTCATTATATTTTCAATTAGTTTGAAATTATTAATTAAATTGACTCCTTAATTTTATGAAAATTTGTTTTCTTTATTTAATTAAGATAGATGTTTCTTGATTAAATTATTTTTTTCAATTTGATTGAAATAAATTAATTTTATTATTTTATTTAGAAATTTTTTCTTATTTGAATAATAAATCTCTTGATTTATTAATGAAAAAATATTTTTTTAATTAAATTTGAAAAATATTTTCATTTTTTAATTAAATAAAATTATTTTTAATTTATTATAAAAGAGTTTTCTAATTTATTAATTATTAGTTTTCTAATTAATTAAGGAAATCTCTAAATAAATAATGCAAAGGATTTTCATAATTAAATTTAAGATATTTTATTTAATCATGAAAGTAGTTTTCTTTTAAATTTAGAAAATAGTTTTCCAATTAAGAAAAAATTTTATAATTAGATTGGAAAAAGGATTTTCTAATAAGAATAGACAAGGTTTTTTCTAATTAGATTAGAAAATAATGTTTTTAATGAGATTATAATGTTTTTCTTATTTAATTTATAAAAAAATTTCTAAATTAAAAAACGTAAAAAAAAAGAATGTTTTTGAAAAATTTTTAAATTAAATTTATTAAAAAAAGTCAAGAAAACTAGAAATAGTTTCCAATTGAATTTGAAAAATATTTTCAAACTAAATTGAATTTCTATTTAGAATAGATGTTCAATTTATTAAGGAATCAATGATTTAATTTGATTTAATATTTTCAAAGAGTTGAAAATATTATATTAAATTATAAATAGATTAAAAATTAGAATTAATCAAAGTTTGATGTTTTGTACATATAATTTGATTATGTGTACATGAAGTGCATGTTTAATAAATATGTTTTGTTATATATATATGTGCATTTAAAATTACATGTTTATATGTGATTTTTTTACAAATAATTAGTACATGATGAGACTATTAAAAGGTAAATTTCTCACCAAAATATTAAGTACATGTTGATAGTATGATTGTTGTCTTCCATTGTTATAGGAATAAACTAGAGTTCTGTTTATTATTATGCTTGTTGAACAAACTCAGGACCTCTTTAACCCGAATATGTTTAGTCTTATAATAATGGGTTCTACTTAATTAAATTTTTATTATTTGGATGAGTAAACTCATAATTTGGATGAGTAAACTCATAATCATATGAATTTTGAGGTAAGGATAGGAATAACATATAAGATATGTTTTGGTAAATAGTTGTTACCTAATGGATCTAGAAGTTATATGAGATACGATTGATAAATATTAACTAACTAATTTTAATTTTGTTGATTTATTTAGTAAACTCAAGATTAATTAACTTAGAATAGGATCCTAACTCACTAAGAAATTATATGATAATTTCTTGAAATAATAGTGGGGGCTATTAGTTTATTTAAAATAGTGAGAGTAACCAAAATCGTGATTAAAGTCCTAATCTCGTTTAGTTATCATAGAATTTACCAATTGTTTACTAACCTTACAATAATATTGTTTTAAGTACTAGAATACCTTTGTTAGTATTGTTGATACTAAGTAGTGAACTGAATTTTTTGGACATAAAGTTAGTTTGAGAATCGTTCTCAAAGATGAAAGAATTACATGTGTATTATGCAATCTTACTATAGTCTCTGTTGAGGATTTTGGTAATAAAATTTAAGAGATATATCAATGTTATATAAACAACGAAAATGTAGTGACATTTTGAGTTAACTAATATCTCATAATTTTTTAAGACAATATGCAAGATGGATGTCAACACTATAATAACACAATATAAATAGTTGCATGAAATATAGCTAAAGTTAAAGTACCTTAAAGGAATTGGTCCATTTAAAGACTACAATTAAAGGTGTTTCATATGAAATGATAATAGTTGTCATTAGAAGAAAATGATTGCATGATTTTTCTTATTAATAACTGATATGATAGATATCATATGTATTTTTTATTCATACTTTGAGTATAAGGTACTAAATTTAGATTCAATATTGCTATAATGTTCAAGGTATCATAAGATATAGGATGTTAAGCAGAAATAGTTAGTTTATGTATTACAAATAATTTGTATGTATTGAATTATGATATATGCTTAACATAAAGTGGCAAGAGTAAAAATTTAAATAACAAGGAGTATCCTTTTATGCCAAGGTGGTTAGATCAGTATGACGAGAATCATAAAGTTACATACAAAGGTATATGTATGTTTATGATTATGAATTGTATGAAAATTGTTGCATTAATGGATGATCAAATCAACCTTTAGTGAAAAGGTGAATATAGTATTGAGTTATTATAGATGATAAATATAGTGTGTAATTTGTGATAATAATTCATTAAAATGATGAATATTTATATTTTATTAAGTATGTTAACGTTATATGATACAGTTATTTGCATTCAATCAAATATTAAGTTCAATTTAGAAAAGTTTAAAGTAGAACAATTTAAGTAAAGTTAGGTAATGAGAATGTTGAAATACTTCAACAAGATAGATTTAGTGAAGTACACTTAGATTTTCTTGGTCATCTATAGGGAATATGATTCTCTGGTAATAGATTATATGGCTAAATTTTATAGTAGTATGGATTTATATGAAAGGAATTTTACAATATCTGATATTGAGTCATACGATGTTTATTTCATTATAATTTTGCTTTGTACAACTTACCTTTTATAGTTTTATTTAAATTAATTAACATGATTCCATATAAGATGTGGAATGATGACTCTAATAGAGATAATTTTAAAGATTTTAGGATGTGATGCATAGTTGACCCATATATCATCTACTAAGTTTAGAACTAAGTTTGATATATAAATTTATGAGATATCCAAAAGTTGAATATAATCTTACAGATTTATTGGAGAAAAACGTTTGATTCAATGAGTATTTATAAAGAGAATAGTTCTTAAGATAAGTAGTTGAAGTTTGAAATAGTTCAAATCTCATAATAATGCATTTAAATGGAATTAGTACCTTTGTTTGATACATGTGATGTATACTTAAAGGTTGATAGACGTTGAATATATTCACTTTGATGAAAAATTCAAGGAGTTTGTCTTAAAGATGATAGTGGATTTATAATATATATAAGAAGGTTAGTAGAAATATAGTTATAAGTTTTCATGAGAGTATGTAATGACATACGACTCATTAAAAATAGTAATTCATATTTTCAATTGTTGAATGTATGGTAATCCAAGAACAACTCTTAGTTAGATATGAAAAAGTAACAATAAAAAGTTCTAAGAATTAAGATCTATTGAGATAGATGCCAAAATCACTTACCTATTCTAATTCAAGTGCATAGATAATGTGCTAAAGGTGATTACCACTTGAGATATTTGATACTTATAAAGTATAAATGATGTCCATTATTTTATATATAAGTTGATGTCTAAGTTCAAAGTTATAGGACTTTAGTTTTAGTTTGAAAAGAACATAAATAAGTCCTAATTAAGGCGTAGTTACTTAGAAAAATATTAGTTGAATTGGAAATATTCCTAAATAGCAATAGTTGCTAATCATGCCTTAATACGTTTTTTATTTATTGGAAATTATTATTTGGATCACGAACTTCTTTAATGAACTAGGTGTATTTCCTTGTATTGTTTAAACAGTAAGGTATTATAGAGCATAAGAGCTATTTGGCATGTGAAAGGAACTAAGGTCTCATTAATATTTTGGAAATTCCTCTTATTTATAACGATAATTAAGATAAAAATTATAAGGTTTAAACAAGTACTTACTACAGAGAATCTTGTAGAATTATCTGACTAAGTCGTTATTCGAGTAGAAATATGATAGACATATAGATGGCTATGGTATTAGATACATAGGCTATTGGCTTTAGTACAGGTAAGAGATTGTTAGTTTATACCCTTATAACCAATCTATTAGTTGTAAACACATGTATGACACTATGATTTTAATTTAACAAAAGGCATGCTTTATCTTTATGCATTCTTTTAATTATATTAAATAATTAATCGTAAAAATAAAATCCATGAAATAACTATTATGCAATAAAAAATTATAATGAGATTATGATTATGAGATTTGAATTACAATTTTGTATTCTTCCTAAAATTTTTCAAGTTGTAGTTTCATCAAGATGAGATATTGATGAAGTGGTTAGACCATCACACATTATGTTTCTTTTTTATGAAGAAAGCAATCGATCTCATAAATTAAAGCGTGGAGACATTTAAAAAAACGTGTGGATGCTTAATAGAGAATAAGTTTATTGAACTGACCAAATCTCGAGGATCTTAAATGGAAAATTACTTATGTATCTATGGATTTTCTTAAATATGATGGTTGTATAATTAATCCTTGGACTTGAGATTATCAAAGTTATCTCATTTAAAAATTACTATGTTTTCATGCTACTTGTAGTCTGCTTTATAAAGTAGGTCATACTTAGATGTAGATAAATTATAAGGAGATAATTGTGTGAATCAATACAAGATTCATTATTTTAAAGTAATTAGGGAGAATATCTTGTTGTTCTTGATTAGTAATGATTTGGTAATTCTCTGGACAGGATGAGTTAAAATTTGAAAAAAGAGTTCTCAAATATCAATTATAAATCATTCACTAATTAGTAAGAGTGAACATAATTAAATTTTATAGGGCAGACACTAATTTCGTACTCTAAATCTAATTGGAACATTGTATGATAAAAAAATCAAATTATAAATTATAATCATGTATGAACAGGTTTGTCAAACCACTTTGACATTATTAATATTTGGGTAGTCATGATCTGTTACTAGACGTCAATCTTGAACTCTGATCATAAGTTGTTTAATTGGAGAATTAAGGATAAATTAAAAGAAGTTTTAATTTATCTAATTATAATTATAATATAGGATTATTGCTATCTTATTAGGAACTTAATAGGTCACACATGTAGGTTTATTGGAAGAGAGAAAAAAAAATTAAGTTAGACTTAATTGTAAAATTTGAGAAACTTTATAATCAAATATGAAATATTTGATTCAATTATAATTAAATATGATTAAAGTTAGATTTTAATTATGATTTGTATTTAATTTTAATTTTAATATTAGGAAAAATATGAAATTTTCACTATATAAGAATGACAACCTTATAACTCTACCTTCCTCTTAAATCAGTTTTGAGTTATCTTCCCATAAATCTGTGTATATCACTAGAGTCTAAGTACATGAATAGATGTGGTAAGGGTACGAGAAAAAATCTACTACAAGATTAAAAGCTTTAATTTAGGTTTGTCTAAAACCTTTAATTTATTGTTTTTGTTTCAAGTTAAAATTTTGTTAAAGAGATCATGTAAGAAATCTTGAATTTTCTGTTGTGCAATCGATTAGATCGACATAGATTTCCTAACACTAATTACACGATTTTCATTAACTATAAGATAGAAAAATGTATATATATATATAAATAATTTAAGATATATATGTTAAAAGTTTTCTAATTGTTAAGTTGAACAATTATTAATTAGATTTAGAGAAATTAAAGTTTGATCAGGAATAAAGATAACTACATTTATTTATTGAATATGTAGTGGGAGGAGTATAATAGACATTAACCATAAGTAAAGTGGTAGATTTCCTATTTTTACTATGCATGGTTTTTAAATATTTGTTTCAATCAAATTGTTGTAAGGCCAGAACTTTAGAAAGGAGTAAAAGGCTTTAGTGCAAAAATTTTCTTTGCACTATCAACTGTATCTAGCTCTTCTCTACAAAAACTTTAGAATCCTTTCTTTAACAACTCGAAAGAGTAAGAATGTTGTAAACTAAAGAGGAAATAAGCAGATAGACTTGTAGGGAAACAAGACCAAGGGAAGAGCAAAGGTACAAAAATCAAATAGAAATTACAGAAAGTAAGACACATAAGCAGAAAGCAAGGAAGGAAGGGGTATTAAGCTTTGATAACTCTAATCTATAAAATAGAAGGAAAAAATTTATGATTCTACAAATTTTCCATTGACATAATTTTATAATAGATCTTGAATAATGCATAAGGTTTGGAGCTGATTCTTACAAGCGGTATCAAAACCTATACCATATTTGTGTATTTTTAAGCGAAGATGATGGTTTTTCTTCGTATGGAAAATTAAAAAAAAATTATTTTGTAAGTGGATACATTGTTTTATGTTGTTTAGGTTAGTTTTTACTTGAAAATCTGTAAGAAATAGAATAAAAGAGTAAAAATAGCATTTTTAGATGGCTTTTCGGTGAAATATCATTGAGATACAATGCCAAAATTATTGGAAAATGCTTCTAACAATTTCCCTCATCAGGCACTTGCATAATACTCGCAAAGGATACATTTGGTAGCTGTTAATAGGAAGAAGGACACTTGGCAATAGGAGATTAGATAAGAGTGTTGGGCACAAGTCTTACTCGCCATCAGGGTATTGCTGCACACTGTCACGCAGTATTCATCTTCCCACTGAAGAGGTTAGCTTTGATCGGATCTATCTAGAATTTTCTCCATTTGCCTAAAGTTAGGTAGGAGGCTTTGAGTCCCGTTTGTAATTAATGTGGTAGGTGGAGTAGGTGGGAGATCTCTTTAAATGATCATTGTACACCGTTAGATTAGATTGATCTTCACCATCCATTGATGAGGTGAAGTGCTATAAATATAGACTAGCTCTCTTCATTGTAAATCATCCCATACTTGTAGCATTCTTTGAGTAATAAGAAGCTATATACAAGTTCTCCAATCTCTTTGTTCTTTCTCTCATTAAAGTAACTTTCGCAAGGAGTTCGATAAAAGTACTCTTAAGAAGTGCTTGAGAAAAGACTGAACTAGCATTCTAACCAAGGAAGGCATTCCAAGTTCATAGAGTTTGCTAGTGTCTCACAGTTCATTGGTGAGGAAAGACTAAGCCCGTGACAGTTTGTATCAGATCCAAATAGTTCTAAATAAGTAAGTTCTTCGCTCAAACTCTACTTGTTGTTACTTATAAGATGGCTGGAGGTGTAGGAAGTGAGACCACTTATGTTGAGGCAACTTCTAAGCAATATAATCGTGGAACATCAAGGTAGAGGGAAACCTTAGTGGACATCAATGAAAGACTAGTAAAGGTGGAGCTTGTCATGGCTGAGGGGCAAGAGAAGCTCAAGGAGCATAATGTTCGCATTGAGGAGCTCGGGAATGGAAAAGATGAGCTTCGTGAAGGGATGCAAGGTACTTTAAACCAAACCTTCCCAAAGTGTCTTGACCAAGTGGAGGCCTTCAAGGGAGTCTTCCAGTCTGAGATTGCTAATGGAAAGCATGAGCTTCATGAGGGGATGCAAGGTGCTTTGAATAAAACCTTCTCAAAGTGTCTTGACTAAGTGTAGGCCTTAAAAGGAGTCTTCCAATCCGAGATTGCTACATTGAAGGATGAGCTTAAGAAGGACTTCAGTGAGCTAAAGCATACCAAGGATAAGCTGGTCATCTACAAGAAAGTGGTTGCTCAAGGAGCAAGCATTGCTATCCCGACGATGGTCACCACTCCTTCAAGGATAGAAGCTCCAAAGCCCATCGAGGAATATGAAGGAGGTGGACAATTTTATGTGGATCTTGGAGCAATATCTCAAGACAACTGGTGTGGAGAAGGACACCAAGAAAATCAACCATGTTACTCTCTACCTTGATGATATCGCGATGGTATGGTGGAGAAGAAGGTATGCATTTACACCATCAATACGGGGGATGAGTTCATGAAGGAATTCAAAAGACAATTTTATCCCGAGAATGTTAAGGATGAGGTAAGAACCAAGCTGAGGCACTTTCAACAAAAGGGTAGCATAAAGGAATATGTGAGGGAATTCTCCAAAGTGTTCTTGGAGATATTCAACTATCCCGACAAGGAAGCTTTGTTTGCCTTCAAGGATGGACTCTAGAATTGGGTAAAGATGGAGCTTCAATTCCAAGGAATCCAAGATCTTGCTACTATTATCTCCATGGCTGAATCACTCTTCGAGTTCAAGAAGACAAAGAAGCCCAAGTTCAACAAAGATAAAGGCAACAAGGGGAAGAGCGGAGGAGATGGTCATTGTGAGAAAGAAGACTTCTAAAAGTATTCTAACTTTGAGAAGGACAAGGGCATTACCAAAGGAGACCAAGGTGAGTCCAAATTCACTCTTAAGTGTTACTTTTGTGAAGGTCCCAATATGGCAAGAGATTGCCTAAGGAAAGCCAAGCTTTTGGCTTTAGAAAAGGAAAGGGAGGAACACTACGAGGAGACGAGGACGAGATCCTTACAGTTTCTCAATGCCATCAAGGCCAAAGTGGAGATACTCAAGTCCGAGAAGAAGGGACATTTGTTTGTGGAAGTGAATATTGGTAGCCAAGCAATGAAAGCCTTAATTGACACCGGTGCTTCCAATAACTTTATCCGCGTAGAAGGAGCTAAACGGTTGAGAGTCAAATATACTGAGGAGTAAGGGTGGTTCAAAGCAGTAAACTTAAAGCTTTCATCCATCTTCGATTGTGCCAAGGATGTCCAAGTAAGCCTTGATATATGGCATGGACATATTAGCCTTTCTGTTATTTCCATGAATGATTATCCTGTAGTGCTTAGCATGGAGTTCATGGATAATGTTAAGGTGATGTCCATTCCGTTTGCCTACACAATGTGCATCCTAAAGGAAGACATCACTTATATGGTGTCGCTAGTATAAGAGGTAAGCATTAAAGTTAAGTCATTATCAACCATGCAACTTTCCAAGGGAATGAAGAAGGCACAACTGACGTTCTTACCAGCTTTGAAGGAAGGAGTTAAATCTTCCTTATCAAAGAAGCTACCAAGGGAAATAACTCGAGCCCTTAAAGGGTTCAAGGATATGATACCTTCCAAACTGCCAAAGAAACTTCCACCTAAGAGAGAGGTGGATCACAAGATTAAGTTGGTGCCCGATGATGCACCACTATTAGCTGTTCCATACCGACTGACGCCCCCTGAGTTCGAAGAATTAAGGAGGCAACTGAAGGAGTTGATGGATGTGGGATATATCCAACCATTAAAGGCTCCATATGGTACACCTATGCTTTTCTAAAAGAAGCACAATGTATCGCTCTGCCTGTGTATTGATTATCGAGCGTTAAACATGATAACGACCAAGAATAAACATCTCATTCCACTTATAGCTGACTTGTTTGATAGGCTTAGAGATGTAAGTTGCTTCACTAAGTTAGATTTGAAATTGGGGTACTATTAATTGAGGATTATTGAGTAAGATAAACCAAAGACAACATGTATGACGAGGTATGACTCATACGAGTTCTTAGTCATGCTTATTGGACTAACGAATGCTCATGCCACATTGTGTACCCTTATGAACCATATGTTTCACCTATTTTTAGACCAGTTTGTTGTTGTGTATTTGGATGATATATTCATCTACAGCCGTACACTCGAGGAGCACATTGATTATCTACAACAAGCCTTCCAAGTATTAAGGGAGAACGAGCTATA
>JAOXYD010125699.1:0-11097 GCA_028565735.1 Pinacopodium congolense | reverse complement strand
TGAATATAGTCAAGAATATTTAAAATGACTAAATACAAATGAAACAACCAAATACAAATGAAGAAGTGATACAATATAAGATTTGAGAATTGCTTGATTGGTAGGTCATCTATCTTTTTAATGTGAAAGTGAACACTTTGTCGTGAACACCCCCGGTTACTAGGTCAGATCACCTTCTCAAATGGTTAAAAACACCCCTCATAACTTCAACCTTAAAGAATTTAAGTCGAAGCTAGCGAAGTGAGTATTGCCTACTACACAACAACACAAGACGATTTTTTTTATTCAACAACAGAAACAAAGATAATTGTTTGATCAACAATGCAAACATAATGATGCTTTTTTTCTTTCTTTTTTTCATTTCTTTGCCCTTTTTTCATTTTTTTCATTTGTTTTTCAACAACTATTTAAAACTTCCCATCCCACATTCCTATGATAAATTATAAAAAAATGTTTTGGAACTTCGAATATTATATGAATGGGTTACTAACACATGCAAGCACTCAGAAGAAAAAAGAAAAAAAATTAAAGGTTAGAAATAAATCTAGAATCAATCATTGTTCACCAAATTAAAAGCATCAATGGCTTTCAAATACCTTAATTAACTATCAACTAAAAATTGAGATTATATGGAGCTATTATACTCAAATCATAACCATCAAACTACAATAATTCAAGTGTGTAGACATTTTCAACCTTACCGCACCCCCACACTTATAATAGATATTACATCTAATGTCCTTAAAGCAATAAAAATTAAGGTATTTGATTAAAACAGGAGCTAAAAAATTAAGGTATTACATCTAATGTCCATAATTAAAAGAAAACAGGAGCTAAAAAATTAAGAACAATAAAGAAATAACATAAATTAAATTTTAAATTAACTCAAACATACATTACTTAAGCTATTTTTTCATTAACTGAAACTTCATTAATCAAAACTTAAACTAACATTTTAAATAAAAATTCTAGATTTAAAATTAAACACAAAATGAATTTTAAATGAATTAAATCCTAAGAATATGCATAGAAACCAACTACTAAACATAGATGAACCACATATTAAATGCATCAAAAAACTCAAAGCAAGTGAAAAATTGAAGACAAAAATTCTGACAGTGTAAATGAAAGAACCAAACACACGAACGCTGGAAAAAAAAAAGAAACTACACATGAGTTAAACTCAATAATGCCATAGGTCCTGGAAAGCAATGTCTCAGGTTGAGCCACTCACCTCTCCCCTGGTCAGCAGCTCCACACCAACAACTCGAAGCCGCCTCCCCAACTCATCTCCTAGTGGTGCGTCGTTAGAAGCAACTCCAAGCTGCTAGTTGCCCACTAGCCGCTTGTCCACTTCTCCTAGGGATCCATGTATATCTCACTCAAAAACCCTCCCCTTTGTTTTTCAAATGCGAGTCCCTTTTCTTGCCTCTTGTTTTTGTGCAGCTCGTCATTTTGCTTAATGCAAAATGCCCAAGCAAGCTGCGTTGTGGCAGCTTGCTTCACAAACTGATTTTTTTTCTTTTTTTCAAATGGATATAATCTTTCTATTTTCCTAAAATTACTTTATATTATTCATGCTTTGACCCAAATTTTGTGCTAAAGAAATAATCCTTTCATGAAACACAATATAACATAAATTGAATATTTAAAGAATAAAATAAAATTGTAATGACATTAAAAAGCATATGAAAATTTAAGAAATTTCAATCTTATCAATGACACATGGTTTATATAAGCATTTATCCATACCTAATCAAGCTTGGGTTGATATTTCAATGGTTTTTGTGTTAGGATGTTGAGGAAGCAAGAATAATATTTTCGTTATTGTTGATAGGTTTAGTAAGACGGCATATTTCATTTCTTATTTTGAAATAAATGATACAAACCATATTACTGATTTGTTCTTTAACAAAATTATTCTTTAACATGGTTTTCCTATAACAATAGTTAATTATAGGGATGTTAAATTCTTAAATCATTTTTGGCATGCTTTATAAAGTAGATTAGGAGAAATGCCTTACTTTTTGTTATTGCACATCCTCAAATGAATGGATAGAATGAAATAGTCAATAGAAAACTTAATACTTTATTATGTGCCATTATTCAAAAGAACTTGAAACATTGGGAGAAATGTTTTCCATATGTTGAGTTCGTATAGAATAGAACTATTCATTTTACTATTGGTAGTTCTCCATTGGCAGTTGTATATGTTTTAATCTACTGAATCATATGGATATTTTGCCTTTTCCTACTAATAGATAAGCTAATTTGGAAGAAAAGCATAAAGTAGAATTTATTAGGGATTTGTTGATCAATGAAAATGCATGCAAGCTAGATTTTCCAAGTGAATATGTTAATATGAGTGCTACTTTTCATATTGTTGATTTGATATTGTATGATGTAGGTGATTCAAGGATGAATCCTTTAAAAGAAACGGAGAATAATGAGGATTAAGATAGCATAAACTTGTTTATAACCATTATTATGAGATATTGATGGATATTAAAGGTCTATTAATTAGAACTAGGGACAAACGCATAAAAGAAGCCCTCTAAGGATTAATAGCAAAGTTGACAAAAATGAAAATTATTGTTGAAGATCAAGAGGTTTGACCCATATTAGTCACATATTTATATCTTTAGATGAGGATTAGGTCTTAAGTAGTCAACATAGCCTAACAAAATTTTAGTTCAAGGGTTCGACTCAAAGGAATGTCATGTTAAGCAAGGGATAATAGGTAAACTGGTCTCGCAAACAATGCCATTCTGGCTTACGATACAAGCATTGTTTTGGTTCAGGATGAAACTCTCCTCAATAAAAGGCAGAGGAGCAAATTGTCACCCTATAGTGGTACCATTATGCTTTCCAAAAGCCATCATTATGGTCTTGAATAAAGACAGGAAAATAATAATCCTTTATAATGTTGCCATTTATCCCTGAGCCAACCACCGTTTTGGCTACAGGATTTTAAAAGACTATATTTGTATTAGTTGCATAGTTTATAGTTTCTCTTTAGATTAATGCTTAGTGTTAATACGGTTTTATAATGTTCAACTATCATCTTGGAACCATGTTGGATCAATTTAAGATATTTTCTTCTATGAGAAATTCTTCCCTTTTTTTCTTCATAAAAAACTCAAATATAGTCTTATTAGGACAACTTGTAGTGATCAATCTTCCATAACTATAGTTTTATTCTATTATTTTTTTCTAGGGTCAAGTTTTCTTACCTAATTTCTTCGTAAGCTTTCTATTTTTTGTAGTTTTTACTTTTAGATTGTTTGAGGGCTAAGGTTCATGACATACCTACTTGTTAGTATGAAAAGGAATGGTTACAAGAAATCTTATTATGAGGTAAAGACGATCCTTACAAAATCTTCCTTTAAAGGTGAAGATGAACCTATAAAAATCTTACTTTTCAATAGGTAAAGAGCAATCTAACAATCTTACTTGCAAAAAGGTGAGGAGTAACCCTCAACCAATGATCTCCATCTTAATAATCAAGCCCCAACTCAAAAATAGAGTAACCTAAAATCTTGATTGATCTAAACAAAGTTCAGGAGGCTTACAAAAATACATTGGATGCAACCAATGCTTTAACCTTTCAAGAATAACCCGCAACAATCCCAAAAACTCTTTTTAAATTCGTAAAGCTTTCTCTCAAATCACAATCCACCAAAGCTTAAAGAAGATGAAAAATATAATTTACAAACCTCTTGAAAGCCTTACACTGCAACATAAATCAATTCCACTTGAATAGAAAAAAAAAATACAATTACTTTCACACAACAAGCACGATTTAAACACTCAAGAATGCAACATTTAGTAGATCAATTCAGCATTTATTTGTTTGGACCGATGTCTTCATTCAATTGACTGACCTTTAACTTTTAGCAATTCAGTCAACCGATCATTGCCATTTGGTCTAAGAAACTCCAAATCCAATCAAACCTAAACTTAGATTAAAACAACACCAACCCAATATATCATAACATAATTTTCACAATTTAACATAATTAAATTCAATCACCTTAACAAATTGTCTTAATATTTTAATCGAATCAATTTCATCTATCTTATCATAAACAATCTCATGCATTAACAAATCAACTTGAATCCATATAACTCTAATCTAATTCATGCAACCCAAGACGTAGTCATACAAGTTATAACATCATAACCACTTTACCAAATCATTAATCATATTAATTTATTCATCCATTCATCATTTAATCAATTAATTCAACACATATACTCATTCAATATTCTACATGCATTTAACTAAACATCAAGATGATATTTTCACACACATCAAATGCATACAATACCTCTTGATTAAGCATCCTATATACAAATACTAAATATGAATGCATGTTCATGATTGAGCCCTTTCAACACATAGTAAGACCAAAAGAAGACTTACATAACCTCTCTCATAACAACCTATCAAATTCTACTCTTGAACTTGATTGTCTTTCTTCAGTCCTTAAGGTTAACTTCAATGCTTTTTTTTTTTCAACTTGGTCTTCATATATTTCCATATACTTCATAAACTTAAACTCCAAGGCTCCCATTCATGCACTTTAAGTCTTCATTAAATACTTCATAACTTGTTTTCATCAAACCTATCTTAACACACATAAGAAGCTCCATAAACACATTAGTAAAAGCACTTTTTCATCATCAAAACAAAGATGGAATCAATCTTTGTTTCAAAAATCTCCTTCTTTTTGATGATGACAAAACCATGTGATATTAAAAGCATATTAAAAAACAAGTTATACATCTAACCTATACATAAATACAATTCATATGCAAACAAAACAACAAAACATTTGCTATTACTTTCTAATATCACATCTACCATTCTCCTCTTTTTTTTAATAAAAAAAGTCTTAAACCAACTATAAAAGGTGTAAAACTTAAATACTAATATAAAATGGGTCACATATGAAAACCATAACACTTTGATACCAATGAACATGAAACATTCAAACTGGATACACACATCTTCTCCCTTTATATTAAAACATATATCTCAAGTTATTTGTCAAAACGTTTCATAAACTTATCTTTCAAATGACATTTTGCAAAAAGTTTACTTCTAACAACACTCCCCCTTAATAGAACAAATCGTGATAAAAGCAATATACCATGTTACAAATACTCAGAAGAGGGACAAAATCAACCAAATCTCTTTCAAAAGGTGCTAAACACATCACCATGAAGAATTTATACCAAATATTGTTAAAAGGGGATTAATTACTTAAAACCACATAAATGATTCCAACCTTGTTATAAAATGAGATATGTCTCTAACAATTGTTAAAAAATATGATAGCAAAAGATAGAAAGCAAAACTTGATATAAAATATTGAAGTCACTGTCAATGGAAGCAAAATTTCAAACCAAGATACCATTTGTTAACAACAATATCAATTGTTGGAAAACTAACTTATTGATACCAATCGCAAAAAAAAAAAAAAACCAATAATTGATACTAATTAATTACAATAAGACAAGTATCACAAAACCAATTGTTAATAATACTCAAAACAAGCATATATCACAAATCATCATCATCAAATAAAAAAAAGCAATAAATATCACTTATAATTGCTAAAAGGGATACAAACGCAATCACTTATAAACGCAATCAAATAACATATTTTCAAAATTTTAAAAAATTTAAGAATTTCCCTAAATTCATGCACCCTTAATTTTTAATAATTCAAAATTTCATCGCAAAGCATAAAATATATGTAAGGAATCATTCAACATTAAAATGATTCAAATTTAAGAAAAATTACATCATCCATAAATTCCACCTGTTATCATTAAAACACTCACATCATGGAGTAATCATATGAAAGGAATAAACAAATTACAAGCATATCTCAAAACAAATCCTTTTCCATTTAAGAATATCATGCATGAGTTTATCAAGCTTTGAAACTTTAATTATAGATGAGGTGCTATGCTCCCCCTAAATATATGCATAATGTTGTAAAAACAAAGTTTTCAAACCTTTTTTTTGTAAAGTAATGTATGAATCTAATTCATCAAAAACTTTTAGTAGATATTTTTTTTTAAGAGAAAGCCTCCATTATTATAAAACTTACATGCTTCCCCTTAATGAAAGTAATTCCTTTAAAAGATATGAAGGTGTCAATTGTTAAAATAAATTTTAGGGATTAAAATGTCTAAACATCATGATAATTGAAAATATGCTCAAAGTATGCTTTTACATGCTTATAAATGCAAAACAATCCACGTAATCTATAAGGAATCTAAACACATAAGAAGCGCTCAAGGATAAGATTAAATGTAAGAACTAATCATGGAGGAAAGTTATTCAAAAGATTCATCAAACAATTAAAACATACTCAAGGAAGTTAAGAAATTGAAAAAATCTTATTCATGCAATCCGAACCATGATTTTGAATGCAAAACTATGTCAAGATTTAGAGACATTTAATTAAGCACTTAGAGAGCATCAATACGAGAATTTTTCTGTGAGAGCAACCAAGATATCCAAAAAAATATTATTCAAAACAAGATTGGGAAGGACAAACAATTATAAAGAGAAGGGAGAGAGGAGAAGCATGACGAGAGAAACGACTTGGTATTTTCAGGGACACTGTGGCTTTTAGAAAAATAAAGCCAAGATAATGATTCGAAAAAGTTTAAAATGCGACTTACTAGGATATTGGTCGATTGAACTCACTCTGTCGGTTGATCGATATTAGTTGTTCGGTCAATCGAACACATACGTAGACCAACACCCACAATACACAATGCAGATAGAACAAATCAATTCAAAATTAAAACTCAAATAAAATTTATTTTCATACAAAAAATTATTTAATCAATAATAGAATCAACAAACATTGAAAATATCAAGTTACTTTTAAATAAAGACCTATGCATTTTAAGTTCAAGGTGTACATCAATTTTACATTTATCACTAATTTTCTTCCTTGGTTCAACAATATATGTTGGTGATTTTCATTTTTATTTTATGCTCTTGGAGATACTCTTTAAAACCTACAAAACAAATTTAACGAGTCTTTGGTACCCATTTGTGTCCTTGAGAGGTTGTTTCATACCCATCTCATCCGTTAGTCAAAACATTCATGTTTCCTAAACGATCAAAACAAAATTGATGAACAAACCAAAGGTGTTTGTAACTTATATGCAATTATGTGAACATACCTTGGTCTAGATCCAGTAACACTTCCAAATGTGCGATAATATGGTCTCATATTGTTCCTATATGCATTTCTAGATCTAAATATTCTTCTTTGATGGAATTCTTGTCTAGAATGTGTATGAGGAACATTTAACGGCATATGATTAGTATGATAAATATTTCCAGAAACATTTATATAAGCATGAGAAGCATATGAAGTAGAAGGCCTATATGCATTATTTTGATTATGTAAATTAACAAAAAAAATTATGTCTATTTTTAGGCACATGCAGATTATTTCTATATGATGGTCTTGATGCACAAAAGAATGCATAATGATTCTTTCTATGATGAGAGCTAGATGATGAAGGCCTAGAAATATTTTGGTTCTTCTTCGTTTAATTTATTTCCTTTAAGAAATTTAGTCATAATAGAATAAGGTCGTTATCACCAACATAATCTAAACCATGTCTATCATTTACAGCCTTTTGATAACTCAACATGTTTTCTAATATTTCATTCCCTTTAGTGAATTTAGCAAGTGAATCCCTAAGGGAACCTATGTCTTTCTTTAATGATGCATTTTCTTCTTTTATTTCAAGCTCACTTACATCCACATTCATCAATTCTAATTTATTCTTTAAAATCCTATTCTTTTTTATTACTTTTTAAATTTCACCTTCAATTGCCTTCTTTTCTAAATAATTAATTTTCTAATCTACATTCATTAAGTAATTTTGAGGTTTCATTATACTTATCATACCACTTCTTTTTCTTCTTTGCCAAGGATTCTATGTATTCTAACAATTCTTCACAACTATATTCTAAATAACATTCATCATCATTATTGTTAGAGTAAGAAGATGCATCATTACCACAAGCAGTTGTGGAAGTACGTACCTCATCATCGACAAAGCATAAGAAGTCTACTTCTTCGTGTCCACTTTCCTCTTCCTTTTCTTGATAGATTTCCTCTAGTGCATGCCATATTTCTTGAACACTATCACATTTTGATGCAATTTTGTTAAACACTTGTACACTTATGCCAGATAACAAAATTCCCATAACTTTGTAATTAACCGAAATAAGCTCATGATCAACATCATTTAATTTTAATACTTCTTTGAAAGTTCAACTTTCTATGGGTTTTGAAGGTATATAAGGATCATTTTTATGATTTTCCAATATTATTCTCCTAGATTAAAAAGATGATTTTTCATTCTAATTTTCCAATCTCTAAAATTATCTCTATTCAATAATAAGGATACTTCCAAACTAAGTGTCATAATCTTCTAAATTATCACCATTAAATAATAGGGATACTTCCAAACTAAGTGCCATAATCTTTACTCACTAATTTTTTAGAATTAAAACAATCTGAGACCAAGGCTTTGATACCAATTGTAAAGCCTATATGGCACCTAATAGGGGGTGAATTAGGTACTAAAAAATTTATCTTAATTATACAAACTAATATTTTACTAATTTCTTTAAAAGCATAAGCTAAATAATATTTTTAATTTATTGAAATAAAGAATAGTAATAAATTAAAAAACACAAAATAAATGCATAAAAGTAAAAGAGAAAGGAAGATTATTAAGCTATTTCAAAAAAATAACATAACGTTAGAGTACAATCCTTTTTAAACCTCAAGAATAACCTTTCACTCCCTTTTCTAAAATTAAAGGATAACCTCACCACATTTCCTTTTCAAGTCTGAGGAATAGCCTCATGACACTCCCTTTTCAAGGCTAATGAATAACCCTTACATAAGGTTCACTCTTAATTTTCTAACCCCACAGTCTCTACAACACACAAACCCTTTACAAAATGTCATTCTTTTGGCTTATCAAGGTGTTAAGGGGCTCACACAAAACGTAAGAATGAATGAACAAACAAACTCAACACAAATCTTCAACAAAACATATAAAGCACTATAAGACTAGATAAAACACTTATATAAGAGCTTTCAACACTCCTTCCTCTAAAAAACGTAACAAATTTATTTATACCAATTTTAACACCAAATAGTTATTGCCCATCGTTCATATTAATTAATTCATTTTACCATTACATAACTAGTCATTGTCTAATGTTCATCTACTAACTTACAGCATCCAGGCGACTGATACAAATATTTGGTTGACCAACTGTTAGAATTTTTCTATTCAGTCGACCTATCTCTTCATTCGATTGACTGACCTTCAACTTTCAACATTTTGGTTAACTAATCCTTACCATTCGATCCAAGCCACTCTAAATCTAACCAAACTTAAGCTTAGATCAAAACAACACCAACCCAATATATCACAATAAAAATTTCACAATTCAACACAACTAAATTGAATCATCTTAACAAATTTCCTTAATACTTTAATCTAATCAATTTAATCTATCTTATCATAGACAATCTGATGTATAACCAAATCAAATTGAATCCTTAAAACTCCAATTCAATTCATACAACCCAAGACTTAATCATATAAGTCATAACATCATAATTGTTTTACCAAATCATTAATCATACCAATTTATTCATCCATTCATCATTTAATCAATTAATTAAATGTAACACATATACTCATGTAATACCTTGCATGTATTTAAGTAAATGTTAAGAGGATTTTTACATACATCAAATGTCTAAAATACCTCTTGATTATGCATCTTATATGAAAATACTAAATATTAATGCATATGAATGATTGATCCCTTTCAACGTATAGTAAGACTAAAAGAAGACTTACACAACCTTAATCATAACAACCTATCAAATTCTACTCTTGAACTTGATCTTCGTTCTTCAATCCTTAAGATTAACTTTAATGCTTCTCTTCTTGTCAACTTGATCTTCATACATTTCCACATACTTCATATACTTAAACTCTAAGTCTGAAAATTCATGCACTTTAAGTCTCCATTAAATACTTCATAACTTATTTTCATCAAACCTATCTTAACAAGCATAACAAGCTCTATAAACACATTAGTAAAAGCAGTTGGTCATCATCAAAACAAAGGTAGAATCAACGCTTAATTTAACAAAAATATCTTGTAATTTTCTATTTCTTTCGAATCTTTTATTACCTCCTATATAAAATGAATTTTCACAAAATCATAGACCAATTTTTAGGTTTTTTTTTCATATAGTGGGGTATGTTATATTAATTCGTGGTTTTCCTTGTTCATTTTTTTAGGTGTTGTGTATTAGGTAGTAGTATAATGTTTATGAAGTGGTGGTATAGTTTGCATAAAGTGATGTTATGTATGCAGGAATTGGTGGTATACATCTATTTACATGCCTTTATAACTTTCACAAGTACTAATCTTGTTTACATGATTGGCTTATAAGTAAGGATTTCAAATTACAAAATTTAAAACATTTAACATTAATGTAAATGAAACACAAAATATTCGATTAATATGAGATTTAATGGAAATATTTATTGTAATTTGCCTATCCAAGAAAACTAAATTAAAAAAATAGTTTCAATAATAATTTAATAATCTAATTACAGTGTAAGACATAGTATAGAAACTTTTTGATAATGTTATGGGTGAAATTTATAGTGTTTTTGGATGTTATTTGTTATATATTTGCCCCTATTTTGGTGTTCGAATGTTTGATTTATCTTTTGAAATGTTTAATTTGTAGATTGATGTGAATACTTGAAGAAATGTAGAAAAGGAAGCAAAAACTCCAAATGTCAGGACATATATGGTAGGCTAGCTGATTGTGGTTGGCCACATACAAAATTAGCTCAAATTAACGTATCGTTCATGCACAATTTAACAATTTAATTCGTGACCAACAATTGGCAAGCGTACCGGTCGAATCAAGTAATAAAGTGGAGTATATTTAAGACTTCGAGTATCGATCCCACGAGGAAGTTTATAGGATG
>JAOXYD010125688.1:0-11098 GCA_028565735.1 Pinacopodium congolense | reverse complement strand
TCATAAACTTAAACCATTAGTGATTAAGCATGTTTTGTTATCATCAAAACCAAGATTGGAACCTCCCTTGGTTCAACTGGTTAAATGTCATGAATTAGGAGTTATCACTAGGCTTGATCATCCTTAGGTAATTTCCTAATCCAAAAGCTAGGGTTGAGCGTGTGATACATAATAGCCCATAGTGATTCTCGAAAATAGCAATAGGGTAGTTGAATTTGTTAAGATACTTAATCAATTAATCTAGGGTCCCTTACTTTTAGGTTACACCTTCCGAACTTGTGAGTAGGTGGCCTAAGTTAGTCGTTCCTTAGTACCTAAGTCATCTTTACTATTAAATCTAGAGGGCTTGTTTTAGGATATAAATGGGGATAGAGGCATTTATAGAGCTTGTTAGATTTTTATAATTTATAGGAATTAAGGGATTGAGAGCTTATTCTAGCCTATAGGCTAGCACCATGACTATAATACCTCTTATTTAGATTCAAGGATCAATGATCATCCTGAAATCTTAAAGATATCTCTAACCCACTTCTTTGTTATTGTTATTAGTCTTGTCTACATTTGCTTTGTGTTTGTCTCTTTGTTTGTGTTTATTACACCTAAGCTCATTTCGTTTTTATCTCTTAAGGGTGTTTTTTTTTCTTATAACATTTGAAATAGCATTTGCATTCCAACTCTCTGTGGTTCGAGCCTAGCTCACCATTACTGCATAGTTTGAGTAGTTAGCAATTTATTATTTGATAGCTTGCGACAAGCTCATCAATACAAGCCAATCCCTTCCTCGCACTTAAATTGGACATTACCCCTCATGTTCATAAAACAAACAATAAGGCATGAATACTGAAGGAAAAGGGAAAGAAAGAACCCAGTATAAAGATAGTATGTGTTAGGATCCAATGGGACGAACTTAAAACTTGCTTATTGAAATAATACTTGCAAATCAATAAAACGAAAGATCAAAGCACCAGAAACCAAATAAGCCATGCTCCTTAATAGAAACATGTTCAAATAATGGCAAGGAGCATAAAAAGGAAAACAAAAGAAAAACACACCAAACAAAAGAAAACACACTAAAGCACACTAAATCCTAGTTCTACGATTGGGTTGCCTCCTAAGTGATTCTTTAAGGTCTTCAGCTGGACCTTAAGTTTAAAGAATTTTCATTCTCTTCCTTCTCCTAAAATCCAAAATCTTTCTTTCATTCCTATAACAATGTTAGGCTAAAGTTAGAAAGGTGGCTGAAGCACCTAAATGAATATGAAAATTTTCAACTTTAACTTTCATGAAACACCACTCATGACTTTAAAAATTCCATAGTAAAAAGGATTAAACTTCCATGTCTGGCCTAGAATCGAAAGCATCAACACTAATGAGATGTATAATCTTAAATGCTTTATTAGATTCAACCTCATCTTTGTTGACATCATCATCATGATTTTCACATTTAAGAACCGTAAGAACATTGTCTTCACTTTCATAAACTTCATCATACCCTTCTACTTCATCATTTCCCTTACATTTAATAAAATTCACATTAAAGTGTTTTTAATGAATAGGAAAACCATCATCATCGCTATCCATAGCACACCATTCTAATTCAGTTATATGGAATGGAACACTTTTATGTTTGGGAGTGGAATTTAAAAGATGGATTGTATTCATTAACATTTCTTTCAAATTAGGATAAAAAAGTTCCGAATCCTCCACTATAGATTGATTTCTAGCTAGATGCTCTTCTAATTGAGAAAAATTATAAAAAGGAATAATCAATTTCTAAAACAACTAGAAAGATCTCCTAAAGTGAGGATTGAGCATCTGGGTGTATGGAACTCTAGGTTGGTAAGGTTGGATAGTTAGATTAGAAAATAACCTAGGTGGATATAAATCACTCTCCACTTCTTTTTCTACTAACCTACTCTCCACAAATTTATTTTCATTCTTTTCTTCTTCTTCTACATTCTCCATATCATTGTTAATATGTACAATGATGGCCATAATAGATGCTCTAGAGGTAGTTTAAGCCATAACATGTGTTGGTCTAAGTAACCTCTCTTCTAACATCTATGCAATTTAACCTACTTAAGTCTCTAAATTGTCAATTAAATTTTCATGGCTTTGTTCGCTCGCAAAACAAACTATTTTTACGCTCAAAACTGCAAGTATATGGGTTGTACTTGTAGTAAAGAATGGATATCGATCCCATGAGGATTGGATCTAGACACCCTATCAATTTGGTTGCACTTTGTTCAAGAAATCGATTTAAACAAATTAAATAAAAATAAATAAATGAGACGTAATCCAATTAGGAAGCAACCACAAGTAACACAACCAATTGCAACACCGCAAATGAAATTCGGAGAAAAACAAAATTTAAGAATAGGACTTGTCGTTATCCTTATTTGTTCCCCTTTGGTTATTTAATCTAATTTATATTTGGCATAAGATTTCCTAATATTTTAGTTACCCTCTCTCAAGGTGTAATTAAATGTCACTAGGTAAATAAATTTAGTATTAACTTTAGGATCTCTCGACATGCAAATCCTTTCCTAAACATTTAACTAGATATGAAGCTATCCTATAGGCAGCATATTAATTTATTGAAATCGCTTCCTAATAAATCAATACCTTGTTGTCTATAGGTCTATTAAATGCCAACTCTCATTGTACATTCAACACAAATTACCCAGCTTACTCTCTTGATTGGTTGTATGGTTTAAGCTCAATAAACAACACAAATATTTCTAAAACTAAATTAATAACCAAAGGGTACCAAATAATTCAAACAACAAATCCTAAAAATATTTTAGCCTCACATAATAATAAAAATAAGTTCAGTCAAGTCCATATTCTTGCAAATCTAAAACATAATAAAAAAAAATTAAAATAAAATTAAAATGAAATTAAAATAAATTTGAAAATAAAATAAAGAACTTGATCAACTCTTGAAGTTTTTATGCTTGTGTGGTGTTTGGAGCTTGTGGGTGTTCTCCTTCTATTTTCTACGCTTCCTCGTATGCTACTGTCTACGTCTTTATTTTTCTTATTTCTCTTCGCTTGGCTGCTTCTGTTCTTCTATTTGTTGTCCGCCTTCTTCTTCCTATCCATTCTGTCCGAAAAACCCTTAATTTTCTGTGTTCCACCTCTGTGTATTTTCTGTGCTGCTCTATCCTCTTGTTTTAATTCTCCAGCTACTAGCACCTTGGTGGCCTGTTGGGTTTTCTGGACTGGAGAAGGGCTTCTGCGCATAGGCTTGGTACAGGGTTGCTGTTGGTGCTGGTTAGACTGGAGGAGGGTCTGGTGGACGATTGGGCCGGGGCACGTAGGAGAGGAACCTGGCTTGAAAGAGCTTGGCCTGGAGGGGGGAGTTTGACTTGGGCGTGGGTTGGCTAGCGAATTGGGGGGCAAAACGAGCTGAGGTATGGGGCAAGGGTCAGGGTGCGGACTGCCGGGTTACTAGTATACTCTTTGCGCGGGTTGGGCTCAGCGGGTCCAAGGCTTCCAGGCATAGGAGGGCTACTGGGTAGGGTTGATGTGGTCTGGGCTACGCAGTCCAGACCTGCCTTCCCTCCTTTCATGCTCTTTTTCTTTTTTTTTCTTCTTTTCAACTTTAATTTTTAAATTTAATTTACCCTACACAATAAATAAATACACCAATAAGATTTAATTCTAACCCAATATTAATAATTAAATAATAATAAATAAAAACACAAAACTTAAATAAAAACACTTAAATCAACAAAACTTAGTATAAATTAATACTAAATATAAACAAAATAATGATTAAAATTATACTAAATAAAAACACATAAAATAAATCTTAAAACACAATAATTACAACCTATTATGTAAGAAACACATGCAAAAAAATTAGAAAAACACAATTATCAATGGGTTAGGTCGAGTCAAGTCTAGGTTTGGTTGGTTTTTAATTTATTAGGACTGGGATTTATAGTTCTTCCCTCTTAAAAGAAATTTCATCCTTGAAATTCAATCACATACCTGAATTTCTAAAAAGATGAGGACATTTTCATCGTATATCCTTTTCCACTTCCCACGTGGCTTCTCTAAGAAACCGATGATGACTCCACAACACGTACCATAGGTATTTGTCTCTTCCTCAACTGTCTAATCTCTCTTTCCATAATCTCAATTGGATTTTCTTTATAAGTCAAATATATAGCCACTTCAATCTCTAGTTCTGGGATGACATGACCTGGATCTGACTGCTACTTTCTTAATATAGACACATGAAAAATATCATATATTCGAGATAACTCTGGAGGTATAGCGAATCTGTAAGCTAATGGGCCAACACACCCAACAATATCATAAGGCCTAATATACCTCGGACTCAACTTCCATTTTATTCCAAACTGCATTATACCTCTTCAAGATGACACCTTCAAAAACACCATATCACCTACCTCATATTCCACCTCACGTTTATGTCAATCTGCATAACTTTTTTGCCTATCTTGTGTAGCTTTTAAACATTGTCTCACCACCTCAATCTTCTCTATAGTTCCTGAATCAATTTTAGCCCTTCCAAAATCCTAGCACCCTCGACATCTCATTATACTGGATCTCTACATAATCTCCCATACAACACCTCAAAAGGTGCTATCCCAATATTGGAATGATAATAATTATTATAAGAATACTTCATCAAGGGTAAATATAAATACCAATCACCTTCAAAATTTAATATGCATGCCCTCATTATATTTTCCAAAGTCTGAATACTGCGCTCAAATTGACCATTTGTTTAAGGGTGAAAACTATACTCAAATTCAATTTGGTACCTAATCTATAAACTAGTCCAAATTTGAGATGTAAACCAAGGATATCTATCTGAAACTATAGACACTGGCATTCTATGTAACCTCATGATTTCCTCTAAATATAATCTATCCAGCTTATACAATGAATATATCTACTTAATTGATAAGAAATGAGCAGACTTAGTCAATCTATCCACGATAACCTAAACAGAATCATACCTACGTCGAGTTCTAGGTAAAACCACTTAAAACCTATATTAATTTTCTCCCATTTCCATGAGGGTATCGAAAAAGGTTTCAATTTTTTCGCTGGAGCTTGATGCTCAGCCTTAACTTGTTGACAAGTCAGGCATTTACCTTTAAAATCCACCACACCCTTCTTTATGGTTGGCCACCAATAATAAGGTCATAAATTATAATACATCTTAGTTGTACTATGATACATTGTATAAGGTGCACAATTAGCTTATGTTAGAATTTCCTCTCCCAAATCATCCACATTTAGAACACACATCTGAGCTCCTATCGCCATCACTCCATCTAACCTCATTGGAAAATTAGGTTTCTTTCCTTGTTGTATTTTCTCCATTATTCTTTTCAAATATGGATCTCAAGTCTGTGCCTCACCAATCCGGGCACTCAAATTAGTTCGAATCTGCAAGGTAGCCATCAATCTAGTTACACCATCAACCTCCAAATTAAAATCCAAGACTCTCATCTCTACTAACGGTGTCATACTTCCTCCACTCAATTGGTAATACTCCTTAATTCTTTCTACTTAAGGCGTTTACTACTAAATTCGCTTTTCCTAGATGATAGTAGATGGTGCAATCATAATCTTTCAATAACTCTATCCATCTCCCTTACCTCAAATTCAACTCTTTTTGAGTTAGAATATATTTCAAGCTCTTATGATTTGTGAGAATTCGAAAAGTCTCTCCATATAAATAATGTCTTCATATCTTCAACGTATGTACTATAGTTATTAGCTCTAAATAGTGTGTAGGATAATTCCCCTCATAAGTTCTTAACTAACAGGAGGCATAAGCTATTATTTTCTCGTTCTACATTAATACGCAACCCAATCCTAATTTTGAGGCATCTATATATACCTTAAAACCTCTACCACTTTTTGACAGCACCAAGATAGGACTAGATGTTAATATCTTCTTCAATTCTTCAAAACCCTCTTGACACCGATCAGTCTACTAATAAAGAACTCGCTTCTTTAATAATTTTTTCAATGGGCTAGCTATTATTGAAAAAACCCTCTACAAATTTTCTATAATATCTAACCAAGTCCAAAAAACTTTCAATCTCTGTCACACTTTTCAGTGGTTCCCACTCCATAATTGCTTTCACCTTTGCAAGATCTGGCTTTAGATCCTCTTTGGACACAACATGCCCCCAAGAACACTACCTACTCAGCCCAAAATTCATACTTACTTAATTTGGCATACAATTGCTTCTCCTTCAAAATTTGTAACACAATTCTCAAATGATTTTCATGTTCTTCCTTACTCTTAGAATACACTAATATATCATCTATAAACATGATTATAACTGATCTAAAGACTCTTAGAAGGTTCTATTCATTAAAGCTATAAAAACAACTAGAGCATTTTTTAGTCCAAATAGCATCACTAAAAACTTATAATGACTATACTACATTCGAAAAGCAATTTTAGGTATATCTTGCTCTGCTATTCGTAACTGCCAATATCCAAACCTTAAATCATTTTCGAAAAGACTATAGATGTTCCCAATGAATTTAGTAAATCATCAATATGAGGTAAAGGATATTTATTCTTCACTGTCACCCGATTTAACTGTCGATAGTCAATACATAATCTCATACTACCATCCTTTTTCTTCATAAACAAAACTAGGGCTCCCTAAGGTGAAGTACTACGTCTAATGAATCTTTTTTTCTAAAAACTCCTCCAATTGTTCTTTTAACTCTTATAACTCTAGAGATGCTATCTTGTAAGGTACTATGTATATAGGAGTAACTTTAACGATTGCGAAATCAACCTCTCGAAAAGGTAATAAACCTAATAAGTCATCAAGAAATACTTTTGGAAACTCTCTAACCACGGGTTTCTCCTCTAACCTAAGACTTGTCTCTCTTGTGTTCACTACATGAGTCAAGTATGCATTACATCCATCTAAAATTAATTGTCTTGCTGTTACTTCTGAAATGAAACAAGTTGATGACCCTTTTTGTTCCCTTACGAACACTACCTTTGATTTAACTAGGGACTCACTTGCTACTTCTTTAGTGTAATAATTAGTTGTTGCCTTGTGTTATTCTAACCAGTTCATACCTAAAATCATACCAAATTCCTTCAAGTCTATCATAATTAAGTCTGTAGGGAACTTTATCTTTCCAATCCTTACTAGGATCACTCTCCTCATAGTACTTACGATTACACTCATCCCTATAGGTAAATGAATGCTCAACTTATACCCCAAAGGACTAATTTCACTTAGAATTTTTTTGTAAAAAATCAGATGCAATATAAGAATGTGTAGATTCAAGATATAATAAGACATGTGCATTAATATCAAATAGAGAAATTGTATCTAATTCACATCGTTATCTGCTAGTGCCTCCTCCCTAGTAATGTTATAAACTTTGGCTTATGTTTGGGGTAAAGTTGATGATGTCTTAACACTGTTGTACAAAGCTCCATATCCCCCACTACCAGTATCTCAGCCTCTACCTTTACCTCTACTAGCTCCTCTATTACTACCTCCTGAGTCACTTTGTTCTCGTTTAGAACCCCTAATCACAACACCTAAACCTCCTAAAGTAGGACAATCTCTATTGAAGCGCCCTCTATCTCTGCATATATAACATGCTTTATCACCTCCACTAGGTCTCTAACATGGCCCTGAATGGAATCTCCCACAAGTTTAGCACTCATGACCTAAACCAAATCCTTTAGCAAATGATCTTCTTGCTCTTTGATTGGGTCCCCTACAAACCTAACCAAAGGTGAACTAGAAGTGCTGTAGCTCCCAGTCCCTTTACTGAATCCTCTAGATCTGTTGAAATTTGTAGAATTATTACCTTTAGATACTGCACCACCCTTTCGATAATTACTTCCCCTAATTGACCTTGTATACCCTGATGTCTTCTTGGTAGGTTGACTAGGCTCACTTCTGGTGTCAAATTGCTTCCTCTTCATCTCCTTTCCCATCTTTTTATGGTTCAGTATCTCTTTCATCCTAAGTGTAGCATTTAGTAGTCTCTTAAAATAAGTAATTACTTCACTAAATACCTTTCTAATATCAATTCGAAGTCCCTGCTTAAAACAATAGAATCGATCCTCTAGATTTGCTATAGTTTTAGGGGCATACTTTGACAATGTAGCAAAACGCTTCTCATAGACTGCCACTGACATCTCCTAAGTCTATACCATATCCATGAACTCTCTTTTCTTTCTATCTCTATAAATCTGTAACCTGTACATATCATTAATTTCCTTCTAAAATTCCTCCCATGATATCACCTATGGTGCATAAGTTCTCTCCACTGATTGCCACCAAATTAGTGCATCACTTTGAAGTAGTGATATGAGATACTGTAGGTGATTTTCCAGCATGAAATCTAGTCTATTTAGAATCACTTTTTTCTGATTTCCCCAAATTTCTGCCTCTTCTAGGTCAATAATACCTATAAACTCCTTAGCTGCTCAAAGTTGCGGTCAATCCCAAGCACTACTGGAGTGGATGGTAGTGGCGGTGCTTGCACCCGTGCAGCAGTCTACATCTACACCTGGGCTTGGAATTGGACTGGAACCTGAGCCTGTACTTTAGCTTGGGCCTGTAATATCTCTTGAATAATCTACATGTATTGAGATGATATCTCAGTTATAGGAGCCTCACCAACTGACACAGTTAGTTCTACACTCACTTTAATAAGACCGTAATCTGCTTCCACTTGTGCTTGATCTATCCTAACACCTACATGTTTAGCCACTTTTGGGGCATAAATAGAATTAACAGACTTTTCCCTATCTGCCTGTTGGCCAGCAATTGCATTATTGGATGTCATCCTACAAAAAAATGATTTTATAATTAATTCACTTTCTTACTCTAGAAACGTAGACCCGCTCTGATACTATTTAATGTAACACTCCTGCTAATACACCTTTCAATTCCTAATTCATAGCGATTTCGAATTTAAACAACCATAACTTCCTCAATTCAATTCAAAACTTTAAATTCACAATTTTCCATACTCCAAATAATCTAGTACATGAAACTCCATAATCAACCAATTAACTTAAATAAAAAAAACTCCTTAATGCAAATTAAAAATTTTCAATGTCAATAAATTCAATAATCTAACAATTTTAATTGCAAAATAAAAATATCAAAATGTTTAAATAAAATGATAAAATATTCAAAAAGGGTTCCTATAGCATCCCTACGACAAATTGGAAACTTGTCCTCCTTCACCGAGACCATTTGAAATCCAAGATATCCAATAACTAATGTATGTCTCTTGAAAAAGTTTAATAGCAAGGATTAAGCTGCCAACTCAATAAGGACTAACTATAATGTACTGTCATACATCACATAATTCATATAAATAATAAAGCGAATATCCATATATATAATATCACCATTTCATATTACATTGCCTCATAATTAATATCACATTTTATATAACTTACATTCATTTATAAATTATTCTAAAATATTTCTTCAATTTCTATGTTTGTAATTCAATTTTACTTAAGTTAATGGCACTGCTTAACTTAGTAGAATTATACTTAATGATCTACTTGAAAATAGACCATACAGGATACCTCTCACTCTAGAGATACCCTGGGTATTCCCATCCCAGAATACTAGGTCTCATCATAATAAATCATAGAGGACACTTCTCACCCTAGAAGCATTATGACTATTTCTACCCCAAAATATCAGTATAAATTACAAGAACATCCTTATTCCAGGATATCCTCACATTTGTTTAATGGTCAGTATCAACCTCATAACATAAATATTAAGACCATTGAATATAAATCTACCTAGGCAAATCACATACTAATATATCCTTATGGTTCCATATTTTTTTTCACAAATTCTCTATTAATCTAACAAGGCACAATTATACCTATAAAATAATTTTCAATAACTTCCAAAATTTTCCATATTTCATCATCCAGTAATTAATCATAAAATTTGACACATGATCATGTACATATTTTCATTACGAGCATAATTTGCATATATTCATATCTTTTATTCATAATGCCCAAAAATCATAATTATCCGCAAATCGCATAAATTCACATAACACAATACTTTTAAATCAAATAAATCACACAATCATAATATTTACAATTTTCACAAAGTGCATATAAAAAAACATATTCTATTTACAAAAATTCATACAAACCATAATATTTATTTATAAGCAAAATTTTACAATAATGAAATCAATTTAAATCCTTCTTTTGCACAATTTAACATTATTCACTATTTACAAAATTTTGCAAAATAAGGCATTCTAAATTCCCAAAATTCTTACAAACATTATAGTATCACATTTTCACATAAAACACAAAATAAGGTAGATTCTAAATTAATCCTCACCTGAATTTTCAAAACTCCAATTTTCTATTCCGTCCCAATTTCTTTTCCTTCTAATTCATTTCCAGTACATATTTATTGAAAATAAACATCAATTAAATTAAATAAATCATAAAATTTAAATATGCAAATTTACTAACTATCCTTGAATTTTTTCCCTAGAAGTCTCAAAATATCTAAAATTAACACATTTTCTATTTAACCTTCAAAACAATTCCTAAAATTACAAAACTAATCCAAAACTTTTCAAAAGTCATAAATCATACCCCAACTTCCTAATATTATAGATCTTCCATTTTCTTTATTTATTATTTTTCTCTCTCCTCTCATTCTCTCTCCCACCTCCCCTTTCACCCTCTCACCTTACCGTTCTCTTATCTTCTTCTCTCTTTTTCTTTCTTCCCTCTCTTTTTCTTCTTTTCTTTTTTCTCCACCACCATCTTCTTCCTCTCTCTTGGTAGTTGATAAGGGTCAAATTGATCTAACTTTTATAGTTAATTTGTTGAATTATGACCCTTAAATCAGTGTTTAATTGTTTAATTAATGCCTTATAATGTTTGATTTGTTCATGGGAGCTTAATGATCAAGATTGGAGCAAAAACATCAAAGAATCTTCTTATTGTTGACCATAAACGGCCCCCTAGTGAGGGTGCCTTTATTGAAGAACAAAGGGTCGTTGTCACTGTCCAGAAGTTGGGCTAAGC
>JAOXYD010125667.1:0-11098 GCA_028565735.1 Pinacopodium congolense | reverse complement strand
AGAAATTTGGTTATTAGTCTTGGCTTGAAGTTGGCAGTGGTATCAGCACTTTATCTTATATCATCTGGGATGTGAATCATAGTTTTTGGTTGTAAAGTATGGAGACATTGTGTTTGGGAAGATCAATACTAGATGTGAAGCGTAGTGTGTTTGTTCAGAAGATTAATATCATAATCTCTTATTAGTTGATCTGCTGCTTTTAGGATTTTTCTCGGTAAAGGTTATTTATCTCTAAGACTCATGACATATTTTCATTCATAGGCTTATCTGGGATCATAGAGCCCAGCACCTTGTAAAATATTGCCTTTAGGATGGATTTTTTTGAATTCCGTTGCTTGGTTCTCTTAGGGAATGAGCAGCTTCCCTTCTTCTGCATTTTTCGTCGTCTTTTATACACCTCCGCTAGGTTTTAACAAGTAAAAGATGCTTATATCACTATTTTTTAGCTGTCCGCATGATATCAGTCAACCGATTGGTGCTTTTGGTCAACCAAATATAGGTCATGCGGTCGATCGACCATAGGGACAGAAGCATCCTAGGCCATTCGGTCGACCGAGCTGTGGTAATTGCATCTCTAGAATTTGTAGAATCACACCTTTACTCTAGTTTTCTCCTAACTTATTCCTTTTAGTCATAACTTGTGTCTTAAAACCAAACCTACATGTAAATTAAAAAGGAACACAATTTAAGCATTCAAATATGATCATATGATTGAATTCACGTAGAAATACATATAAAAACTTAAGATAATTCATCTATATAACTTATTATATGCCTTTTGTGTAAATTGGGAATAATGTAGTTTATGTAAATTATGGGATTAAAATATGCCCAAAAGTGTGAATTTTGTGGAATTTGTGTGAATTTTGGGAATAAAATTTTTTATTTTACATAAAGCATGAAATTAAAATAATAAAATATAATTTTATTCCTTACACGAGATTTTTGTGAAATTGCATTTATATGAGTTCTTGTAAGCGATTATGTAATAAATATTGTGATAAATTATTGGATGACAATGTTATGGAGAAGTGTAGAAATTATTGAGAATTATTTTATGAGTATGACTATGCATGGATAGAAATTGTAATTAAATTACAGTGATATTAAAGTGCAAATATATGATGATGAAATGCGATAACTTGATATGATACTTTCGAGACTTGTGAAATATTAAAAAGGACATAAATAGATCTTAGTTAATAGTTTACCTAGGTAAATTATAGTTGATGGTCTTGATATTTAAGAGATCATATTGAAATTAATTATTAAGCATGTGTCGAAGTACTCTAAAAGTGGGGATATTTTTCATGATTTATATTGATATTTAAAGAGTAGGGATACGTCTGTGAGGACCCAAAATTCATTAGTTATTTCATATACCTTTATTCTTTATTGTTATTCGTTACCATCTTATTCAACATAGGATTCCACAAATATTTGCCCTTGTGGTCTTAATTTGAGGCTAAGGCACATATACATATATTTAAAAGTTGAAAACATTAAGAGCGATGCTAATACATGTTGCTTGTTAAATTGGAGTGTTTAGACTATTAATAAGGTATATTTCTTTAGAAGAGCCTGTGGCCCTCTATGACGAAACCTGATTGTATGGAGTCGGGCTTTTAGAGACTACATGATGTATACAAACCTATGGAAATGATTGTTTCCTGGATTTCATATAATTTATATGATTCATAGATTGTTATCACAAATCACAAAAAATTTATTACTATATTTTCATTAGATAGCTGAAAGATCATCCTATATCAGAATCAGCAATATGGACTTAATGAGGATATGAATAAATATAATTAAATAATCCTTTGGGATCTTACACAGTGAATAGCATTATATGCCCACCATGAAGCTTGTGTTTCATGGAAGCAATGGCCAAAGTCCATGCACAAGGGACCCTATCAAACGTATATGCACTCAACATGATACTTTGCATGTGATCAATAATGCATAAAGGGAGCCAATCCCATTATTTCTTTGTCCAGTAAAGAACAAAATATCTCACATAACAAGTTGTATTTGTTGGAAATAATTAAAAGTATATTTATTATATTTAACTAGTTATGGTAGTAATGTAGTACAGGTAGAGTTTTACTAGAATAAGGAGTAAGAGATTTAATAATAGTGAGTTGTGTATTAGCCTCTACAAAAGGCTTCTAAGAATTATGACTAATAGTGAGTTGAAATTTTTTTCTTAGATCATATTTTTAGCAGCGGTTTTCAAGAAGACATGTTTTTTCAGGTTTTGTGATTGCAAAAGAGAGAAGATATGTTTTTCAAGTTTGTAAGAGGAATAAAAGGAGTTTATCATGTGAACAAGTTTGAAGAAAGATCTAGTACTTGTAGTATTACAACTCATCAGTGTGAACAAAACCATTTAGTTATTACCAGTTAATGAAAGATACGCTCAAATCCTTAAATTATATAAGTTATGGAAACATGGAAACTCAAGGAATTTATTTTGATTAAGAAGAAGAGTTGTCCAAGTCTAATATGAAGTACTATAGATGTCGTCATTATGACCATTAAAAATTAATATGTTGAACTAATTTGAATAGATAAAAAATAACTAATTTTGTAGAGAAAGAAAAAGAGGGTTTTTTTTTATGTACGTAATGTGACAAAAGAATTATAGTATTTATATACTAGCTACAACAATCACATGTATGGAGTTAAAGAGGTGTTCTCTGAATTAGATGAGTTTTATCATAGTACTATAAAGTTTGATAACAATTCTATGGTTTCTACTATGAGAAAAGGAAAGTAATTATCCAATCCAAAAAAAGTTTCGGTCTTTATGTGCCAAATTTAAAAACTAACTTGCATATTATGGGTTAATTACAAGAAAAATAAGTGAAATTTCTATATAAAAAAGCATATTTAATTTAAGATGTAAAATTAGGATTAATTACTCAAGTTAAGATGCGAGTGTTATCATTTTATCTTCATAACATCAATCATATATGCTTCTTAGCAAAACTAAAGATTAATGAAGAGAAGATAGTTTAAGCAATTTAGGAAAAATGGCCAGAGAGATTGAAGTTTGGTTTGTAGTAGAAAGACATCTGCAAATTCGAGGCTATAGGAAGTGGAAGGTAAAGCTGTTACTATTGAGAACTCATGCAAACCAACTCCAAGATGAGATTAAAGAACTCAAGAGAAAGTCTAAGGAAAACTTAAAATAGCGAGTAATATATAAAACACTTCTTCAACAAGAAATTGAGAGAGTAGTTAATTAGAACTAGAAAGGAAAGTTCATGCACAATTTTTTATTGTAAGATATCACCTTTTTTTTTAATCATAGAGCAATTCTTTACTCTTTTTTGTTTTTTTGAAGAAAAATCAAGTTGAGGTTGTCAAATTTAAAATGAAGCACTTAAGAGGATTTCAGGAAGCATGTTGATAACTTAAAAACATCTGTAGGTTTACTATCAAAAATTCCAGTTAAACCTATGCAAAGCAATCAACTAATATCTTATCAAAGGTGAAACAGTTGAAGGTAAAACACCCACCTATTAAGGGAAAGAACGTATTTTTCTCAAAAACTTAGAAGAATTGAATATATATTAGACAACTCCATTTCAAAAGTACACATGTAAACTGAAGATAAAAACTTTCAGTTTAAGTGAGGGTGTTCAAAATAGTTAAAAATATGTTTATTATATTTAGTTAGCTATAATAGTAGTATAGTAATAATAATATTTTTGTTTTAATTATTTTTAATAGAATAAGGAGTAAAGAGTTCTAATAGTAGTGTGATATATATCATCCTCCATTAGAGAATTCTAAGAACGACGAATAATGGTGAGCTAAGATACCTTTCCTCCATCATATTTTTAACAGTATTAAATTATCACATAATCTTCAAATTACAATGGATTTCAATGCTTCCAAAAAGATCATTTAATGGACATGTTTATGCAATCAAGTGTTTATGTCGTGAATTGGTACTTCTTTATGCTTTCTAATGTATCAAATTTATATGTAGTGCTAAATCAGTATTTAATGTTATGCTTTCATCATTGGAAATTTAGGCAAGGACCTTCACGAAATGTGACAGTTAAAATCGTTAGATTCACTGGCATTAAGAATGGGGTGAGAATAAAAGTCTCGGGGGAGACACAGCAATAGATTTGTAAAGATGGTTATGTTCCAAAACATTTTAATGACCAATGTCCAACAAAAATTTGTGAAGACCAGAATAATTGGCCTGACAACAAAAATTTTCCCGGAAAGTAATAGCTAATAACCCTTTGATTTAAAGAGGACACTAGATACTAAATTAAAGGTTGATAAAAAAAACATTATTTCATTTTCTTCTACACTTCAAAAAGTTGGGAGAGGCTTTCATGGCATCTATTTCAAGTAGATGCTTGAAAAAAACCCTCCAAATATAGAACACTTTAAATGTAAAAATACCATATAACTAAAGGATATTAATGAAACTTATATATGAAATTTCTCAATGTAAATGGGACTTCTTAATTACTACATGATTTGCATTTCAGGGCTCAACATACTTTTATTTGTCCACCTACGATTGAGGTAACCAAATCGAGAAATTAAAAACTAAAAAAATTGTCTACAATATCGAATTCTATGTTGGAGATTATACATTAAATGTTTGACAGTGTTTCACTAATTAACTTGTGCTTGAAATGAGTGAGCTTTGAATACATATCCGGGGTGGTATTTAATGGTCATTAAAATTACTAAAACACTGTTTATATAATGAATTAAATATTTATCATACAGAAAGTTAATTTTATCTTTTTGATGGCCACAAAATACGACTGCTCCGGCCAACAATCTTTTCCCAAATAAGTATGACTGCCTATATCATGCACATCGCCTTGCCTAAATAATGAACTGAGAGGTTGGAACTGTTAAGAACAACATATGTTAAAATATGAGGCAGGGACAACATATGATAAGGAACTATACTCCAGTGGAATGCATGTTTGGAGTAACATTCTTGGACATGGAGATTTCTTAATGCACTATTCTCTTGAAGAGGTACAGGAGGGTTAGATCATAAATCACTGATTGAAACCATCCAAAGTTATTTCTCCAAACAAAATGTGCATGTCATTTTGTATTATGCAAAGTCAATCGTTGAAGGAATGGCCCATTTGTGAAAATAGTGCTTTCAGCTAATTTAAATACGTAATGCTTCAACGGATTTAAGCTAAGGAAGTAGTTGACCATTTTCCAGTCAATATGAGGGGAAAAAAAGGTGGAAGCAAGGTGCCTATATCCCTTATATAAAAGTCATATAATTTGAAATTATTACTTATAAAATCTTAAATTTAATTTAAATTAATATAAATAATTATATAATATTTGATTGTTATTTTTACTAATATAATTTTATTGCGCATTATCTTTATTTAATTATGTCTTTTTATTTTTACTTTATTTATAGTAGGTTCTTATCTGGTATTATAGAGAATTTATATCAAATTAGAATGTGTAAATTTTTGTACAAATAAATTATTTAAATGGGAAATTTTCTATATTTTATAATTTTATACAAAAAAAAGATTTACTATATCATAAATAATTATATTTTCTAGAGAAAGTGAAATAATTGCATAAAGTTAAATTTAAAATTTTTTAATGTATTGTGAATATAAAAAGTTTTATAATAAATCTTGAAATATTATGATAATTTTAATCAAATATTAAACCTAATAGTTATTTGCATATTCTTTAAAAAAAACATATAAACATAATTCTTAAGGTAATTTAAATCCTCTCATCTTCCCTCTTCCCTCTTTATCCTCTCATAGTCCTAATAGGGTTCTGCATAAAAATTTCCATCACTATTTTTATCAAAAGTCCACTATTTACTACACACTTCAAGTACTAAGTACTAACAAATCTTGTATATGAGATTACACTTGAAGACATGCTTAGATTGAATTTCAATCGCTCGTTTTCACGTTTTCGGCTTTCACTTTTTGCACACAATTCATGTTATTAAATCCAAAAATGCATTGTCCAATGGTCATTGGGTTTTTCTTTGGCAATTTTCAACTTTTGCTCACCGGACTATTTTGCATAGCATATGGGTTTTTTTGAATTTTTGTAAACGGGGTTGATTCTGCAAGATACTCAAATGGATGCTAGCTTGCCTCAAATTTATATGAAGAATTTTCCACCAAATTGGCAGTTGCATAATTTTCAACGACTCGTATCTCATTATAGAATTAAGGAACATGTTTATATAGCTATTAAATGTAAAGCTAAAAGACTCAAACTTAGGTTTGCATATCTTGACAGAGGAATGAATTTTAATTTAGCATTGTGTCAAATTAGATCCATCGTTATTGGTGTTTTAAATCTTGACACAAGTGTTGATCACTTTTAAATCTAAGGTAACAGTTGAATTGTTTGTAGAAGAAAAGAAACCCCTTTTATCTAATATGTTAGAACAAGTTTTAGAGTGGTCTCTTTCACACTGCACTAAAGAACGATTGGTGTGGATTGATTTCTTTGGTGTCCCTTATAATTTATGGAATGAGGAATTCTTTAAATCCTTGGCTAATCACTTTGGGACATTTGTGACCATCCATCCAAATACAATGGCTTGTACTAGATTGGATTTGACTACTTTCTTTGTTTCAACATCGGCATCTCCGATCAATCTCACGGCCAATATGGTGGTAAAAAAAGAGAAGATTCTTGTTTATGTGAGGGAAAATTCAATGAAGGTGCAGTTTATAGAGTTTGATGAAGGTATTGATTCATTGAGTCTAGATGAGGAATGGTCTAAACAACCTTTTAGTCAAGAAACAATGCAGGAAGGATTTATACAGATGGCAAAAGAAAATGCAAGAAAGGAAAATGCTATAAAAGCACAAATAGAGAATCAGAGTCTTTTGATGCATGACAAGTTGAGCCCAAATCAACCAATTGTAGACGCTTGGAGGGAGATTGGTGTGAATATTTGAAATTCTATACCAAAAGAAGGTCAAGTGCAGAATCATGAGGTAGAAGTTGTAATGAACCCAGCATATCTTGTATTAAGCAAACCATTTATTACAATTAAAAGGTATGATATACAAAAATCAAGAAAATACAAGAAAGTGGTGTACGGGGGTAGTCTTCAAACATGTTCCTCAACTTCAAATCCTATTTTGGTTACGTGTATTCAAAATTGCAATAAAAATTAGACAAACGGATAGGAGACAACAGAAGCTTCTAGAAGTCAACTCAATTTAGTGGAGGATGCATGGGATGTGGGAATGCAGATGGGTTTGTTTGAGGCTTCTTCTAAAATAGAGGTAATCAAGGTGATTAGTGATAATCTAGCTCAAGATCTCCCGGAAGAGAATTGATTATTTCCAACAGTTTTTGGTATCAAGGTAAATTGATTAATATTTCTTCATTAAATTTTATTTTTTGGAATTGTATAAGAGGGCTACATACGAGTAAGAAGTAGTTTGTTATTAGGAAGTTATGTTGTGTTTATAATATGATGTTTATAGGGTTGTTTAAAACAAAGAAAGAGCATGTCAATGATTTTATAGTACAATGTCTATGACCAAATATTGATTTTGATTATGGTTTTATACCATCTATTGGTTCATCAGTTAGACTTCTATTAGTTTGGAATAAAATGCATGTGCAAGTTAGGGAATTTAAAAATGATGAACAATTGATTTCAATGAAGTTTATGTGAGACGACATGTTGATTAAATTTATTTTTATTTTAATTCAGTTGAACAGAGATTGGTATTATGCAATAAGTCGCAACGCATACTGTCTATTCAAGGATATGTTGTATTGGTAGGGGAGTTTGACGAAGTTTTATGTATTGGTGAACGTAATACTTATTTTGGGATTACTCCTTAGATGCAACAATTCCCAGAATTTATTACAAGCTCTAATTTGATTGAAATGTTGCTACACGGTAGATCTTTTATTTGGAGTCATTTTCAAGTTCGGTCAAGGATTGATAGATGCTTTATGTCTCCATTATTAATACAATCATGATCATAGATGATGTTAACAGCTAGAGAAAAGTCTTTTTCAGATCATGTACCACTATTTTTCAATTCAAAGGCAAATGCACAATGGGAACATCCTTTTTTTAAAGCAATTTTTATAAGATTCGTGGCAATAAATAGTGACCTCTACACCTTGGTCTATAGTGTTAAAATTGTGACAATTAAGAGATAAGCTAAGGGTATGCAACAAGTCAGTCTTTGGTGATTTAGACCAAAAGATTGAAAAGCTACAATAAAAACTTAATGTTTTAGATACCATTGCTAATTCAAGAGAATTAATGGAGTAGGAATGGGATCGGATGGATATGGTTAAACAGCAATTTTGGACTTTTTCAAGAAAATAAAGACTTTGTGGCACGAAAAGTCACATGTAAGGTAGAGCCTCTTGGGTGACAAAAATACATTTTTTTTTCCACTTAACAGCTTCAATTCTTGCTAGACATAATTACATATCCTAAGTACAGGTTAATAATACTCTTTACTCTCATCTTTCTGATACTAAGGATCAAATTTGAGATTATTATGTTGTTTTATTTAAGAAATAGAAGAATATATCTTTTGTACTTCAAGGACTTAATTTTAATAAGTTAAGTCTAAATGATGTAGCTAGTCTTGAAAAAGAGTTCAGTGTTCAGGAGATACATACAGCTGTTCTTACCTTTGGTGATAATAAAACAACGAGTCCTGATGGATTTAATTTTTATTCTTATAAGGGTTTTTAAAGTATGATGCAATCGGAGGTGATGGTTCTTTTTTAAGATTTTTTTTCTACGAGACATTTATTGTCTTGGTACTGAAAATAGCAAGGTCTTGCCAAATGCAAGATTTTCATCCAATTAACTTGCTCAGTGGGTTAATGAAGCTTGTCTTTAAAGTCCTAACCTTGAGATTGAGACCCTTAATGTCTAAATTAATCACAGAGATGCAACATGTTTTTGTCCAAAATAGAGAAAAAAAAGCCACAAACATTAATACTAATTGAATTTCATGTTAGAGTCCAATTGAAGCAAAATTGAGACCCACACAATATATAGTCTGTTAACATAAAACTTTTTCTATTTTGATTCGATTAAGAAGCTTCAGTTTAAGTCCCAAACTAATAGGACTTAAATTCCTTACCTTAACTACATCTTTTACTTCTTCCTTATGTTCCTATAAGACCATATTTCACAATTTTTTTTTATTACATCAAGAAATATTGATATTCATAGAATTTAATCCTAAGTTAAATTCAAAAGTCATTGTATCAACATTAACTCCCAATTTTAGTTTGAAGTGGAAAAGTGCCATCATCAAAGTTGTCAATAAGATACAATTTTATGTAATGGAACCATAAAATCGATAATTTTCATTATATTACATTCATCAAGAAAAAAAACTCATTAGTGTTTCAGAACAACAAACCTTAATATTTCAAGAATAGTAGAAAACAAGAACCATGATGAACCAAACCACATGAATAACAGAAAAGGACAACAACAATGAAGGTACCATAATGAACAATAGAACAGAATTACAAAAATAATAGAAAAGGAGAAGAACAAAACAACTGTAAACAAGAACCACAATGAACAACATAGCAACAACAAATTAAAAAAAGAAGAAATATGTTGATATTTTAAGCAAAACTCAATTACTAAAAGGAAAAATTACCAATTAAAATTTGATAAAAAGCTTGCAAGAAAGAACCAGGGTGCGGGAAAGAAATTTAAGCATGGGAGAGAGAAAGAATTGGCTTGAGAGAGACAGATGTAGATGAACCAGAGACAGCGGTTGATGAACTGGGGCATGTTAGATAGCAGTAAACAGTGGCATAGAGGAAGAGAAGAGTCATTGTAATCTTCTTAGCTTCTTGAGGAGTGGTTGCTTTGGCTTAGAAATGTTTGAGCTTTACTAGAGCTCATGGGTTTGGTTCCCATGACCCCTTATTTATTTATTTATCTTTTTCTAATTAGGTTTAATAATTATTTCATTTTTAAGTTTAAACTTATAAAATATTTTAACCATTTTAAATTTTTTAAAAAATATTTGAAATCTTTCAAGAGATCATGGGACTTATTCCCATGTTTTAATTAATTCCAATAATTATTTTTAAAAATTTTAATTTGTAAAATCTTTTAATCTTTTTAAATTAGAAATTCTAAAGTTTACTTTTTAATATTTGAAATCTTTCAAGGTGTCATGGGACTTATTCCCATGATGAATTTTTATTTTTTAAATTAATTCTAACATTTATTTATTTTTAAAATTTAAAATTCTAGAATATTTTTATACCTTTAAATAAGAAAATTCTAAAAAGTTTTTAGATATTGAAAATATCCAACATTTTCTACTAAAATATCTTTCAATTAGTAGAGTGATCAACCTTTAAAAATTTTCAATTGAGTGATTAACTTTTAACCAGTTTTTCATTTAAGGTAAAAACATTACCTCCGTTAAGTCCATGTTGACCTGGCAAACGGACTTTGCCATGTCAGCACCCACGTGGACACAACCCCCACCTTTAAAATTTTTTAATTTAGTGAACAATCTTTAAAAATTTTTCAATTAAGTGATAAATTTTTAAAAAATTTCAATTGAGTGACTAACCTTCTAAAATTTATTCAATTTAAGTCAAAATTAATTTTTTTATTATAAAAATAATGAATGATTAATAGATTAATATTTTATTAGGAAGTATTGTATAACGATTTCTATGTTTAGTTAACAAATATATAACTTATTCCTTCAAAATATTGAAAACTTAGATATTAAAATAGAAGTCATTAGACAAATATTTACTCACCTGTATAACTATATCCCTTAATATTTTGTTCAGAAGTATTATACAACAACTTTTAAGTTTAATTAACAAATATATAACTTATTCCTTCAATCGATAAAAAACTATTTTATTAAAACATATTTCACAATTAAGTATTTTCAATTATAAATAATTTTTTAATTATATTCAAATTATTCAATTATATTTTAAATTTTAAAATATATTTAAAATATTTTAATATTATAAAATATTTTTGCATAATTTCAATTTAAATTATATTTTCATTTATAAGACTTGGAAT
>JAOXYD010125646.1:0-24843 GCA_028565735.1 Pinacopodium congolense | reverse complement strand
TTATTAAGCTAAAATCCCATTAATATCCTCCAACCCAAAATTAAACTAGCTAAACATAATTAAATTAAGAAAAAAAACACTATACATAATTAATTAAAAGAAAAACAAAAGCTGAAAAATTAAGAACAATAAAAGCAAAACACAAATTGACATTTAAGTTAACGCAAAATCACATTACTTAAGCTATTATTTAATTAACTAAAACCTAATTAAACAAAACTTAAACTAAAAGCTTAAATAAAATTTTCAGATCTAAAATTAAACACAAAATAAATTTTAAATGAATTATAACCTAAGAACATGCATAGAAACTAATTACCAAACATAAATGAACCAAATACCAAATAGATAATTAAAACTATATAAAATAAAACCTTAAACAACTTCATAATTAATAAAAAATAAATCTGGAATTAAAATTCATATTTGAAACTAAACAATGTATTAAAACTTAGATCAGAAAATTAAAACACAAAGCTAATTAAAGAACAAAGTAAATCAGAAATTAAAAAATAAAAATAAAAATAAAAGTAAAAAAATTCAAACATTCATTTGTTCGGACGGCGAAGAAATGCAACAACTGACTAAAGAAAATTCGATCAACAAGTGCAGTGTATCCTCTCCACTGCTAAGCCATGCAGGTGTGTCCTTGGTGTGGTGCACATGGTGTGCGTCTGGTGTGTCCCTGGTCCGTGCAGTGTCCTTGGCTAGGTGCATCCTGGTTCGTTGCTTCTCCTAGTCCTAGTCTGTGTCCCTTCTCTTGGTGGTCCATACAGGTGTAGTTACAACTCCAAGCCAAGCCACCAACAAGACTCCAAGCTCAGCTACTTCTGGTCTCCACTTCTTACCCGCACATCTGGCAGCCATAAGCCTCACATGGACCGCCAGCAGGTCTCCCCATAAGACAGCTCTTGTCTCAACTTTTATAACTAGGGATTCACCTTAATTGCCAATTAATTCAACCCTTTAATTCGCCATTAGCTCCCATATTTGTTTCTGCATGTCCTCCTTTGTAGCTCGTCATTTTGCTTAATGCAAAACGAAGAGTTGTAGCAATTGATTTTTTTTTCTTTTTTTTTCGAATTAATACAATCTTGACTTTTGCTTCAATTGCTTTAAATTCATCATGCTTTAGCTCAAAATTTGCGTTAAAGAATTAAATATGTCATTACAAAATTTAACAGAAATTAAATATTTAAACAATAAAATAAGATTGAAATGACATTAAAAAGCATATGAAAATTTAAAAAATTTCAATCTTATCACTTATTTTTGTCAATCCTGTATAAACTTAATGATAGAAATAGTTTCTCTTTGCTAAAAGGATGAGATAAGTGTGTTTCTAATAATTGGATGATTTAAGATGAGATGGGTACCTAAAATTATACAATTCTTTTTTTTGCAGGATATCAAGAGAAGAAATAACTAGTATGTTTACAGTGGCTGCTCATGGTGCATGACCAACAATCTATTGTAGTTCATCACTTTCAAAACTAAGAATGGAGGATTTGTTAGTTTCAGTGACAATGTCAATGGTAAAGTAATTGGCATTGGAAAACTTAGTAAAGGTAATTGTCCATTAGTTGATAATGTTTTTCTTGTTGAAGGATTAAAACTTAATTTGAATTATAAGTAAGTTATGTGATATAAATTATAAATTGTGATGAATGTATTGCATCAAAAAATTGTGATGAAAGTGTGGTATTCTTAGGAAAAAGGGAAAGAATCATCTATAGTGTTGATTTATTTGATGAAACTAATCTTAAAAACAAGTGTTGGATTTCCTTAAGTTAATGCATCTGGATTTGGAATAGAAGACTTATCTCAAAAGAATTGGTAAGAAGACTTCCAAGCATGAAATACGAAAAGGATAAAATTTGTGGAACATGTCAAAGGAGAAAGCAAGTAGGAAACTCTTTTCCAAGCAAGACATCAGTAACTTCTACTAGGCCTTTTTAACTTTTACATATGGATTGGTTTGGCCATACTATAGCAGGTAGTTTAGGAGATAAGTTATATGCATTTGTTATTATTGATGAATTTAGTCATTTTACATGGGTTTAGTTTTTATGTTTGAAGGATGAATGTTTGTAATATTTTTTAGTTTTACAAAGAAAATTCAAAATGAAAAATGTAGGACTATTACATTTATTAGAAGTGATCATGGTAGAGATTTTAAGAATGATATGTTTGAATGTTTTTCTGAGAATCACGACTTTTCGCATAACTTTTATAAACCCAAGACAACACAACAAAATGTTGTAATAGAAATAAGGAATAGATCATTGCAATAAATCTCAAGAATTATGATAATGAGTACAATTTGCCTAAGTATTTTTGGACCAAAGCAATTGCATGTGCATGCCATGTCATAAATAAAGTCAATATAAGGCACAAAATGGATAAAACTCCTATTAGATTTTAAATGGTAAGAAAACCAAAATTAGTCATTTTAAAGTGTTCAGTTATAAATGTTACATTTTAAACACTAAAGATAATGTGGGTAAGTTTGACTCTAAAACAAATGAAGGCATCTTTTTAGACTATTCTTTATCTAGTAAAGATATCGAATTTTTAACAAAAGAACTTGTGTAGTAGAATAATCTATGCATGTTGTATTTTATGAATCTAACCCCCTTGAAAGAAAGGAAGAGTTTGAGAATAATGATACAAAATTGTCCAAGAGTTTAGAGAAACTATCAATTAAAGAAGAAGGACAAACATCTTAAGTGCAAATGGTTGAACCAAGAGAAGAAAGAAACAATGGAGAGCTTATAAGATATTGCAAATATAAGAAGGATCATCCCCCCTAGCAAATAATTGGTGACATTCAACAATGGGTAACCACTCACTCTCACTTTAATTTATCACATCTTGCATTTATTTCTAAAGCTGAACCTAGAACTATAGAAGAAGCCTTGGATGATGAGAATCGACTTTTAGCTATGAATGAGGAACTAAGTCAATTTGAAAGAAATAAATTTTGGAACTTAGTACCTAGGCTTAATGGCCATCCCATAATAGGTACTAAATGGTGTTTTAAGAACAAGCTATATGACAACAAAACATATTTCAAAATAGGGAAAGATTAGTTGCTAAGTGGTATAACCAAGAAGAGGGAACGAATTATAGAGAAACTTTTGCCTCTGTAGTTAGGCTAGACGCCATTAGAATTTTAATTTCATTTACATCTTATATCGGTTTTTTGACCTTTTCAAATGGATGTTAAAAGTCCAATTTTAAATGGTTTTATACAAGAAGAAGTTTATCTTTAGCAACTACTTTGTTTTGAAAGACACGATACATAAGATCATGTTTTAAAATTATCTAAAGCTTTATATGGTTTAAAACAAGCACCTGAAGCATGTGTGATACATAAAGTTCTTTCTTACTTGAAAAAGGAAAAATTCATACTACTTTGTTTATTAAGAACAATAAAAAGGATTTATCAATTGTTCAAATTTATATTGATGATATCATTTTTAATGCTTTTAATGAATTATATGTCAAGAGTTTGCTAAGCATATGAGTAAGGAGTCCGAGATAAGCATGATGGAAGAGTTAAATTTCTTCCTTGTACTTCAAATCAAGCAAGTGAAAGATGACATTTTATCAACCAAGCCAATCATACAGGATATTTACTTAAGCTGTTCAATAAAGATCAAGTGAAGCTATTAGGCACTATAATGAATACCTCCACAAAATTACACTAAGACAAAGAAGGTAAAGAAGTGGATGTAAAGCACTATCGAGGTATGATTGGCAATTTTTTATATTAAACTACTAATAGGCCTAACAAAATGGATAGTGTTTGTTTATGTTCAGATTTTCAGTCATCTCCTAGAGAATTACACTTATTAGCTATTAAACGTATTTTGATATACTTAAATGATACATTGCATTTAGGTCTTTGGTATCTTAGAAATATTTATTCAGACTAGTTGACTATTCTAATGCTAATTATGAAGGAAACTTATTAAATAGAAAAAATATACCTGGTTTACGTCATTTCTTAAGTAATGCATTAGTTTCATGGATTTGTAGAAAAAAATCTTTGTTGCATTATCTACGGAAAAAGCTACCGGTAGTTGTCGGTAGTTATTGCACTCAAATGTTATGGCTTAAATAACAACTTAGGGAATTTGGTTTTGATTTATACAAAATTCCTATAAGATTCGATAACATAACCATTATTTGATTAAACAAGAACCCTATACAGCATTCTCAAACCAAGCATACTTATACTCGCTATGATTTCATTAGAGATCATGTTTAAAATGGTGACATTGAACTTGAGTTTGTTAATAATTTGCATCAATTGGTGGATATTTTCACTAAATCATTACTTGAAGAATATTTTTGAACCATAAAAAGAGAGATAGGTATGGTAGATTGTAAATCTCTGTGATATAGTATTTTTATATATGTCAATATTTTTATACATGTTTATTTTTGGTGATTTCAAAAATGGCAAGATTGGTGAGATATTATATCCTATTTAGGGGAAGTATATGCGTTTTTTTTTTCCAGCTATTGCATAAATTTATAAGGAGTTCATCTTTGATATTTCTTGACTCTTTGGTTGATTATAATAAGTTTAGAGGGAGTTTGCATGAAAATATAATATTTATGTGATAATTGATTCGGGAGTTTTTGAGCTTAATTGTTACAATATATTTAGTTTTTTCATTACTAGAAAGGGAGGAGATTGTTGAACCAAGGCAAATTCCACCTTAATTTGACGATGACAAAACCACTACTTTACTAATGCTTATGCTTAAGTAAATTGAAAGATAAGTGGTTACACGTTGAAGTTAAATTTGCTTAAGGAGTCTTGGAGCTATAATAGAAGTCATAAAGATCATATATAAAGACTAAAGCCTTTGGAAAAAGTGAATTAATTTGTTAAAGTTTGGCATATGTGATTTTCTTGTAAGCTTTACTTAACTCGTTATGGATATTAAAGAGGCTCATTCATACATACATACATTCATGATTTATAAAATACACGTAGGAGCATGTAATCAAGATGAGTTATGTGACTAATGTTTGTGAGTGAGAAAAATCTTATTGATGTGTGAATTTGTTGAGTAAGAAAGCATGGAAATCAGAGTATTGATAGACTTAAATAGTTATTATGATTGGGGTTAATATTAATGAGTTATAACTTGGTTGTTTGTAATTGAATGTATTTTCATTAAGTTAACATTTGTTTAAGTTTTGTCCTTCTGAGTTGAAGTTATAAATCAATCGCCTAACTAAGTACAAAGCATAGACCTGTCCATTGAATCCAAATAAGGTTGACCAAAGCAATGACTCTTGAAGGTTGGTCGACCGAATCGGTGAATAGGTCGACCATATGTATGGTTCTTGAAAGTCGATCGACCAAATCTATGAATAGCTCGATCGAATGAAGTAGATTACAAGGTAAATTTGTTGCAATGGACGAATTATAAAATGATAATAAGAATTTTGAATATGACCACTGGTCAAAGAATTTATTCATTGGACAACAGCTAAGGGCTGCTGGTTCTATTATAAATACATGTGGATTACAATGGGTAAATAATTCGAATAATCATTTAAAACATTTTACGTGCATTATGAATTATATAAGTGTTTAATGTGTTTTGTGAAGTGGTGCGAGAACTTGTTTTGTTTGTGGATTCATTCAAGCTTTTGAGAGAGCCTCGTTTATACATCTTGTGAGTCTAACTAAAGCAATCCTTTTAATAGTTGCATTTTGGTGAGGTTATTGTTGAGCCTAAAGAAGGAAGAGGGAAGGTTATCCTTAAGCCGTAAAAGGAGGTTGAACAATAAACGTTGTATTTTGAGATTTCTTTAGTAAAATCATCTCAACATAATTGTGTTGTTAACTAGATGTATGAGTAAGTGGAACATTCCAAACTAGTATAAATCTATGGGGTATTTGTTTTCCTACTCTTTATTTTTATATTCTTAGTTTATTTTTGTTAAATTTGATATTTTTGTTTGAAGCTTCCGTAAGTATTTATCAAGTTTATCTATGCATCTAGAAAGGAGTTTTAAAGCCTAATTCACCCCCTCTTAGGTGCCATAGAGGAATTATAATTCTTTTTATAGTTCCATTTATAGGTTTACTTGTTGAAGGCTACAAATGGCCAAAAGGGAGTGAAAAGAACGAAAAAAGATAAATTGCACTATGCTTTAGCGTATTTAGGAGATTAAACTTGGTGAGTAAAATTTAAAAGACTTGGAGATAAAGCGAAAATCATTTTTATGAGTTTTCTTATTCTCTAATTCTTAAATGCCTTTCTATGGTATTCATTTCACCTATGAATTAAGGGTTTTAGTCATCTAGATAGGAAGAACTTAAGCATTTAATTGTATGGGAATGGATTTTACTTTTAATTCAATAAATGTATTTTTAATAAATTGTATATATTTTCTACAAATGAGTATATTTTAAGGTTTGAGAAAATGCTACATTTTGAATAAGAAAATTGTTTTAACACAAGAAATGTTCTGAGGGAATCCAAGCCTAGGTAATGTTGCCCAATTGAATCATTTTCTTTCTAGAAATTTCTTTGGTTGATACAATTCATTTCTTAGCGAAAATTTTAGTTTAATTTAGTTTTTAATTTTCCTGTTTTGTTTTTTGCTAGGATAAATAAAAATTCAATGGTTTGAACTAGTATTCACTAAAATCCACTTGGAAAAGATATTTAACTTGCTTATATACTATATAATGACATGTGCACCTATCTAAAATTTGTGAGGTATAACAGTTAGCTGTTTTAGATTTAAAACTTCACCCGCATAGCCTTTAATGCTATAAAAATTACTCGTCCTTGGCTATAAATTTTAGCATTTCACCCATTTCACTCTTATTGGCCCTGTATGATATCTAAGGGGAAGGGTGAATTAGATGACTGTTAAAAATTTTCAGGTATTTGTATTTTATTAAAACTTACACTCTTAAGGTAATATAGAATAAATAACGTGATTTAATTCATTTAATGACCAAACTTTGGTTAATTATGAGGTTGTTGTTCTTGAAATAAGATATTTTAGGTTAAACCTCCTGAAATTTAAGCTTAATGCATAAAATTTATGAATGACCATACTTCAATTTAGGTTAATTAGAGATAAGACATTGTTGTAAGTATAGCATTGTCCTGATCCCGCAAAGATACCCTCAATTAGGCATTTCAACTTTTTCATAACACATTTGAATTATTAAAGGCCTGAAGCTTATCTAATTATTCAATTTGGTAATCTTTAATACAATTTGAACTCTTTTGCATTAATTTAAATCTTCTAAGTTAATTTAGTTGCTTTAAATATCAATGAACTTGCTATCCTTAGTTCTCTAGATAATTGTAATCTAAGTGACCTAGTACTCGTAGTATTTTCCTCATGGGTTTAATATCTAAAGCTTTAAATATACTCTATTTTATTACTTGTTGATAAATATACTTGCCGAAATAATTAGTGTTGAATTGATTTTGAATTTCATATTAATTGATTAATTTATTTAAGCTTAATTAAACTTTTGATCTTTAAGCCTATCACCTAGTTCATTGTATAAGGAAATTATGAAACAAGACCGATAGGGATAGGGCATTTTCTTGACCATTGCTACATCTTGATTCCTTAAAGATACCCTAGATTAGGCGTTCCATCATCTTTTAATGCAATTAAATAAATGAACGCCGAAAACCTTGTTTGTACATTTGTATTTGATGATTATCATAAGTATTATTATTTTCTTTTTATTATTTGAGAGTTTCAATTTTTTTTAGTTTTATTTTAATTTATCAATTTATTGGAAAATTTTAAATAATTTTAATTTTAGTGATCTAGTAGTTATATTTAAATGCTCATGAAATAATACTAGGACTTGATTATGATCGACTATATTACTTATGATAGGTAAACTTATCTATAAATTTGTTTAAGGATAAAACAAGAATAGAAAGATTAGTATAAGAGGAACACAACACTTGGGGACTATAAAATGCATCATTTAAATCATCACTTTCTTCTTGTCTCATAAACATTATTACAATATCTTTTCCTTTACATACATTTAATCAAATCTTTCTAAAATCTGAAATGAAATCTAATGTCATTTGCAAAAGATATCTAGAATAAAATTATCATATAATATCAAGAAATAAGCAATATCTTTAAGTATCTGAAAGCTTTAAGTTCTATCTCCAATGTTTACATGATTTCTAATCTTCTCCTTACCATGAAAAATCTAGTCATGCAAGATTAATATCATTTTTAATGGTATTATTCTTCTCTTTTTTTTTTTTACTCATTCCTTTAATCTATGGAAGTCTTCAAACCAAATTATAAATCATCATTCATGACTTAAAAACATCTAAGGCATTCAAATCATCAATTACAACTTATAGTGATCATTCACAACAATAAAAACTATCCAATTTCATTTCATGTATCAAAAACACCTAACATAGCATTAAAGTAATTATGTACCTCCATTTTTTAGTATCACCAATTGACATTTGATTTCTTCTCTTACTTGGTTTGACAACTTGTAATGGTAATTATATTTTAATCTTGGAGATTCCCTTGAAGTCCTTGAACCTATAAAACAGAACTTACAAAATTTTGGTGCCTATACTAACTTAGGTCATCGATATTAATATCACTACTACCATTTCAAGCTCGGAAAAACATTCTAACTACCTATGTGACCATAGTAATACCTCTCAATATATCCATAATGTCCACGATGATTGTAAAAAATGGGTGTATAAGCCCATAACTCCTCATATGGTGGTAAGCCTAGGTGTTTGGTACTATGACTTGGGATTGCTATTTTGCCTAAATTGACAAGATGCATTTCTAGGTCACATGTGATAGTTAGTCGCAGTAAAGCACTACTAAGTTCTATCATAATCATAGTTATTTTTAGTATTATTTTACAAATGTGGTTTGTGAGAATGAATAATGTCATTATGTCTATATTAGGGACTAAAAAAAGGAAGTTGCATGTAAACATTATGTTTGTTCTTACAAAAATAGATTTTCCTTTTATAGTTTGATTTAGTGCCAAACATGAATGCATAATATTGTCTTTTATCCTAGAATTTAGAAGATGGTTCAACATTTTCACAAGGTGTCCTAGGTACATATACTTCTTCTAACTTATTTCCTTTAACAAATATAGTCTTAATAATTGATGTATGATAGAACCATAATTATATATATTTTGAGGTATGTTTTCATAATGATTATCTTAGTTTTGAGAGGCAATTCCATGTTATTTGTGTGCATATTTTGTTTATTATTGAATAAAATGGGACATTAGTTATTTTATATTATTTTTTATGCTATGTAAGATTTTAGAGAGATCTTTAATGAACTTTCAATGCTAGAATATATACGGAATCAATTTTAAGAGCGCATCAAGAGAAAATTATAGAATTTGAAAGAAGTAATAACTTAAGTATGGTGGACGTTGGTGAGAAATTATGTGCACTTTTGTAATTAGAATGGTTATGGAATGAATTTGGGGAACAAGAACATCAAGCTATCGAGTTCCAAACCAAATTTCAAGGCCAAGGGACAAACGAAGAACAAGTTATAATGAAAAAACCAATGAAGAGCCAAATTTTGAAAAAAAGTAGAAATCTTATAGTAAGTAGTGGCTTGCTCATTATTTTTGTCTAGAGAAAACTATAGAAAAAGCCAAAATTGTTATATTTGGTCACGGTACTATTAGCCCTCCTTGTGTATTTAAGTTTTTTTATGGTACTTATTGCCATTGGTTGCTTGGACATCACAACCACCACCTAGACCTTAGAGGTGCTGCCAAAACCATCTTAACAAAGCTTTTACGCAAGATTGAACAAGAAAGGAAGATCAAAACATAGAGAAATCAAGGTCAAGATTGGATTTTCCAAAAATAATCCCAAAGAAGTCAAGAGATTCAATAACATTAACCGTAAGCCTTCCTATCCCTTTCCTTTCTTTGATCTAATTTAAAAAAAAAAATATTTTGGAACTAATTTTCTTATAGGATTTAGATCATTTTAAGCCTTAAGTTTTAGTAATGCATTGCCTCTTTAACTTAATGTCAATATCTAAAATTTTTTATTGCCTATGTGATCAATTGAGATTGGTTTCTTAATCTTTTATGATGGCACAAAGTCAATTCCTAGTATAAGATATCATATATTTAAATAAACTAAGTCAAATATATGATTAGATCAACTATAGGTAATGTATCTTGCATGGTTTCCTAGACCATATACTTACACGAGATGTCCAAATTAGGTCCAAGCTTAATACTAATAATAGGTTCCATAGATCATAATATCAAGTTCAATAAATTAATTGAGAGAAAGTGATCAATCACTCGATTTATTAAGTTGAATAACACTTAAATGACTTGACCATGAGCACGTAATTCAACTTAGGGATCCTACAGTCTAAAATAATCTAGAAAATATGTTAATTAATGGTGGGTGATGAATATGAACATAACACAAAAGGATTAACATTCTAGATCCTAACATCACTATTGCTTGTTAATTCTTGTGAGTTTGTCTTTGGATTTGCCTTTAGTTGTTTATTTTGTTTTCATTAATCAATCATTTTTATAGTAGGTTAGATAGAATATATAGGAATTCTCTAGTAATCACAGTCATCATGGATGGACAATGTAGACTAACACTAGTTATAATACATTGTAATAGGTACACTTAACTCATTGCATGTTTACATTGTCATTGTGATTCTTTTGTTTAATTTTTTTAAAATTTAGATATGTATCACACCCATCAAGTTTTTACTCTTTCTTAGACTAAACCTTTTTTCATTTCTTTATTTTTCTTTTCATGTTTTATTAAAAAAATAAATAAAATTTTTTAATTAATCCTATATGTGACATTTTAAGGTATAGATAGTCATTATAATAGCTTATGAAAATACTTAATGGTGAGACTAATAATGGTAGGATGAATAAGAAGATTTGGTTAATAGGTGGAAGATAGATAGAATGGTTTACAATAACCATGGAACCATTACCTACAACTTGCCATATAGTGATTCAACCTATTTTACACAGCTTCCATGAGACTATTATCAATAGTAAGAAGAAGAATTGAGGCTAAAATAGCTATTACTAAAGACCTCATCCACATTAAAAGCTCGATTTAAAGGGTTAAAGGTATCAATCCAGAACTTGATATTGCAAGCCAAGTAACTAGTTCAATAAGAAGAGGAATTGAGGTTAAGGACATTTTTAGTCAAGGTTATAACTACAACAAAATCTTGATCCCAAGGTATAGATGCTTCCCTTACAACTGTTGAGCCTAGGAAGGTTCCACCTTATTTTTATGATGAGAAAACAAATTTTATTACAAGCACTTGTTGTCTAAGTGTGTTTAAAGATAGACATGAATGAAGTTCGAGTATGATCACTCAACAAGTCTTAAAATGGAAATGAAATTTTATTACGACTCAAATCCTTGAAGAAGGAAATTAGTTTTTTATAGGTTTATTTATGTATCTTTTATTGTAAGCTTTGCTATATTTTGTTTCAGTGATTTAATAGGCTTATACACGCTCATTCATGCATACCTAACTTAGAAAATGCATATAGGTACATAATCAAGTGAATTTGTGTGTTTAATATGATTGTATGTGAGAAATTTTTTTAGGTATGATTTGATAAAAAATATGAATGAATAAGGTTAGCCATTTAGTATGAATTGGAAATTTTAATTTAAAGGTAACTTAACTAGTTTTCGTAAGTATAAAATAATTTGGGTTTGTTTAATACTTGTTGGGGTTTTCTTTAAAGACTAGTTTTGGGTTCAAGCTTAAAACTTTTATGTTTGAAGTCTTTGGTTCTGTTGATGTGCTTATATATGTCAACTGAATTGTAAAGAAAGATCAACTGAATTTTTACCATTGGTTAATCGATCAATCGAACCTTATAATAAATAAAGCATAAGTTTATGATATGTCAAATTACACAATGCTAAAAACATTATACCATTATAACATTATTATGCCTATTGGGTTATGGCTAATTAATGGTTATTACATATAAATAGCATGTTTTCTTTGTGTTTTATATATCAAGTTTAAGACAAGGCATTAAGATGTTTTATTAGGTTTAATTGAGAGACTTCAAAAGCTTTTCTATTGTTTTACTCTTAAGGTTGGGAGACTTTTTTTTTTGTGTGCTTTTATGTAGCTTTGTGTGATGCATTTTGAGTTTTTGTCATTGTGCATTTATTTTTCCTGCTTCTTCTATAAACCAAGTGACATTAAGTTAAGCACTATTCAAGAATTGTTCTCACTAGCTTGAGACGGTATTTTTTAGTATGAGGAAAAATAATTGTGTGAAAGATTATCTTTGAGCCTTAAAAAAGATTGTAAGGTTGAACGTTGTACTATTTTTTAAAACAATATAATCATCTTAACAGTGGTATTGGGAATTAGATATAGGGGTAAGTGGATCACTCCAACTAGTACAAATCCAGTGTATCTCTCTTCCCTTTCTCTTTATTTTTATGAAATTATCTTTTTTTATTTTTATTTGCGATGATTTACTATTTTGGTGAATTAGTTTTATGCTTAAGTTTCTACATCTTATTAATCATTATTTGTTTGTTTAGACGAATAATTTTGATACCTAATTCACCCCCTTCTGAGGTTCCATATAGACCTAACAATTGGTATCAGGGCGTAGGTCTCAAATTGTTTTAATTCCAATTAATTAGTGAGTAAAGATTATATCCCACACATGATGAATGATTTTTCCCCATCACCTAGCTTAGAAGGTCAAAACACTCATAGAGCACCTTACTGTCGTGGAATCAATTATTTGTATTGTAAGAATAGGATGCGAAATAAATTGAGAAGTGAAAGTGTAGAATGGTGGCTTATTGTTTAAAAAAAAACCATCTTGCCTTCCAAAGTCATATGTAAAAAGGTTGTACTAAAAAAAGATAGTAATTTAAGTATAGAAGAAAATAAATTAGTTTCTTTAAACAGCAAAGCAATGCATATCCTTTTTTACGCTTTAAGTAAAAAAAATTTTAATATAATTTCTATGTGCGAAACTGCTTATGATATTTGGCGCACACATGATATTACACACGAAGGCACTAATAAAGTGAAAGAGATTAAAATTAGCATACTTACCCATCAATTTTAACTCTTTAAGTTAACACATGATAATAATATTTCTACTACATATGCTCATTTTAACAATATTGTTAGTGCTTTAAAAGGCCTAGGTAAGACCTATTAAAATTTTGGGCTTATTAGGAAAATCTTGAGGTCTCTATTGAAGTCATGGGAGCTTAAAGTAATAGTAATTCAAGAAGCGGAAGACCTTATTATTCTATCGCTCGATAAGCTCATTGGATCATTATCATGGAATGGTGTTAAATGACACGCAAGAAGAAATTATGCCAAAAAAAAACATTTCTTTCAAAGGTACAAAAAGGGTGGAAAGAAAAACGAAAAATCATAATATAGAAGTGTAGGAGAAGAATCCGTCGCACTTATTACAAGAGGATTAACTTATCTGAAGAAACGCTCCAATCCATGAGAGAGACGATCAGTAATGATCTAAAATTAAATTTTGTAACATAACATGTTTCAAGTGTGGTAAAAAAAAGGTCATTTGAGGTCGAATTGCCCACAGTTCTAAGAAGACAACAAGAAGGAAAAGAAGGAAAGGAAAGAAATTAAGGATTTTAGGGAAAAGCTCTAAAAGCAGCATGGATCAAATCAAGTTACTTTGGAAAGGAAGAAGTCGCAAACAAAAGCTTCATGGCTCTAGAAAAGGTAAGTGTTTCTCAATCAAATGATAAATGTAATGCTGAATATACGTATGAAGAGATCTTAGAATTCATAGAAAATTTAGCTAAGAAAAAGAAGAAATTGCACGATGAATATATGGAATCCATGAAAATGGTTGATTATTATAGATTTGAAAATGAAGGACTTAGAAAAGATTTAGATTCAATCATCAAAGATAAGGATGAATTGGTAAATAAAAATACCACCCTAAAGAAAGAAGTAGGATCTCTTAAGGAATCACTTGCGAAATTTACAAAAAAGAAAATTAGAAACAATGTTAAGTGTTCAAAAATTAGGTAATAATAAATATGGTTTAGGACACAATGATGGAGCATCCACTTACAAGACTATTTTTTGTAAAGGGAAAGAATTTAAAAAATGAATTTCCTATGACCATTTAAAATGCATCTTCAAGTAAACATCAATATAGGCCTTATGGATTCATGTATACTAAAAAATATAGAATTTATCTGCTACATTGAAAAAGCTTTACTTAACTTAGGCAAACTTTTCAACCAAGGTTCTATTGTGATTATAGGTCTAGACTTACATATAGGTTATGCACTCCATTGTTTTGCTCATCTTTTGAAAGGTATAAGCATATTAAAGATTTTTGCTATGATCATTTATGAAATATGAATGTATAGTTTAATGGTGAGGTTCAAAATTAACACCCAAGGACCCAAAATGATATGGGTACCAAAGTTTTATTACATTATTATTTTTGTAGGCACCTTCGAAATTAAAAAGGAATGAACTGGTGTTGTTGAACCAAGTGAAAAATCAAAGACAAGAAAAATGGTGAAATAAATTTTGAAATGTATTGTACTACAATTATTTGCTATATGTATATGTGAAATATCCTTTATTTGATCTCTTAGTTGAAAATGTGGATATGGAAATTATGTTTAACCTAGTTTGGTCGACCGTATTTAAAATTTATTAGATTTTAAATATGTGCTCCCTATTTTCTATTTAATTATCCTCATATCATTATCTCTAAACCTTCACAATTGATGCTCCTAAACTTCTCCACTCCCTCTCTGGAGAGCCTTTAAGCATCAAAGCTTCTAGTTTTCTCCTCCAAACCCTGTGTTCTTCCTCTCCAAACCATTATTTGCCCTAAAATGTGCTTCATTTGTGAAATCCCCCTCTTGAAATCATATCTCTTTCAACCACCTTCACCCTCTCCAACAAAGCTTCAAGAATCTCTAAAGTGTTTTTCCTGCTCCTAGTAACATCTTAGACTGAAGCCCTTTGTCCATTTTCTCCTCCTATGCTTAATTTGTTCACCTTCTAGATTTCATGCTTTTTTTGGGTTTCAGAATTTACGCTTTTCTTTGAATTGAGAATTAGCTGAAATTAATTACGTTTTCATGCAATTAAAAGTATAATTGAAGCATTAGGACATTCAATTGCATTTTTTATTCATAATTGTAGTTTTCCCCGATTTTAATTTTGATTTCTAGGTTTTATCTGAATTTCCTATCAAAATAATTGATTTTTCATGAACTTGATATTTTAAATTTTAAATTAAAAACTTAATTAAGGGTTGTGTTCAATGAATTTCATTTATTTGTGTCAATTTATATTTTTCCAAAATATCCAATTTAGTGCTTTGGAAATTTCTTATTTTCTTGTCAATTAAATTTGCTTTATGAAGTTAAAATTGTATTATTTCATTTAGTTTTTTTAATTAAAGTTATTATTCCGTCAATTAGGCCTATTTTGATAAATTTATTGTTCTTCCTAACTTTTAATTTAGAAAAACTTTGTTAATTTGAACAAATCTATTTCTATATATAATTGCTTTTGAATGTTAGGGTCTTTAGAAGTTTGAATTAAAGCTCTAGTAAATTGTTTCGCAGATCTCTCAAGTTATTATTTCCAATTGTAGATTTTGTATAGGATTATTTTAAATGGTCTAAAAACTTCAAATAACTCTAATGGTTCTTCTTAAAAAATTGGGTAAAACTTACCAACTGATAGGCTTAGAATTTATTTCTTTTCATATCAATTTTATGTCAAATTAATGTTTAATTGCTCCAACTTGATGTTAAAGTGTCTAAATATCATTTACATTCATGTATATGTAAATTAAAAGCCAAAACATCAAGAAAATCTGAGAAAAGGCAAAAAAAATTCAAAAATAAAGACTAAAACCACCAGTGTTGTCACCCCACCGTTTTACTCTTCACCCACTATTCTAAACCCGAAGCCAATAACTAAAATGGCGGTGTTCCTGAGGCACCGTTTAACACTAATTAACTGTCGTTTTGGCAGCTGTCACGCGTTTTTCAACTCCAACGTGTTCCAACTTATACTGCATCTTGTCCCACTTGTTCCTACTTGCAGCGAACATATAAGTGAAGATCTGTGAATCATAATTAGAGCAGCTATCACCGAAATTTAGAGAGATTTCAGATCAAATCTCATAATTTTCTCTTTTCTCTTGTTATGTTAGGTTTTCTTTTCTTTTCCATTTTCAAATCTTGTAGATTGTAATTTCAGGACGTTTTAAGGATTCAAAATAGTTCATAGACATGTTGGGAAGCTTTCTAACACTTTGTTGCATCATTTGGTGCTTTATAAACACTAAATTCATTAGTTTTGTACTCCTTTGTTCATATATATGCAAGAACACATCTTGCCCCTATTTCAATTTGAATTTCTTATATGGTTATAATGTTTGAAGCTTAATTCTAACTTAGGATAGGTCTTTGAATGTCTTGAGTGCATGACTGAGACAAAATAGGATCATAATTTTTGTTTATGTCAGAACTTAATGCTTATTTTGAGTTGGCCACTTAAGATATGATTAAAGATGATTTACGATCCAACAATCTCTACATAAAATCATTGGAAAAATCTATAAACAACATGGTTTAATGTTGTTTGGTTATGAGAAGTCTACCTTGGTTATTGTGACTGCACTGATCTTAAATGAAATTTAGGATTATAACTTCTTAAACTTTAAGCCTAATGCCTATTAATTGATGAAATAACCAAAGATCAATTTAGGATGGTTACAGAAAAGACATAGACTTGACCATACCTATGTTTTGAGTCAGTGAAGGCCCTATATTAGAGATTCCAAATCATTTCATAAGTCACTTGAGTCATTTAGGCTTAGTCCCGAACAAGTTAATCAATTGGTAATCTTTAGACAACTTGGAATTCAATTGAAGAGTTAGAAAGGCTTTAGGATTTTTTGAGTTTTTGATTCATCTAAACCTTTTAGTTTAAGGGTTCTTGGTTTCCTTAGATAATTGTGATTCAATTGCATTAGTAGTCACTAATTCATATTCTCTATGGGTTTGACATTCTGGAGACTTAAAAGTGCTTCACTTTATTACTTGTGCCCGGTACACTGCTGTAAAGTTGATTTGAATTTGAGTTGAATGTTAATTAGTTTATTTTAGCTAAAAAGTGATACCAAAATGACGTAACACTTGATTTGTTTTTTGCCAAGTTGCATGGCATATAAGAGCATTTTAGGTTTAAAAGTTTTTAACAATTTAGTCATCCTTGTGTTTGAATAATCTTAGTTGTACGTTGTGTTTTTGATTGTTTGACGAGGAGATAACTCATGTGCTTTATTCATTCTCAAAGCCCCCCTTAGGAGTTTTTTTACCCTTAAAATCTTTTCTCTTTAAGCATCTGTCAAGATTTTTTAAATCCTATTATGGTTAGAACCCGAGGGGGTGGTACCATAAGGGTAGGCAATTTCAATTTAGTAAAGTGGATGACTATCTTAATGTGGATTCTCCCCAATTTTGGGATTATGCCTTTAGAAAGCTTTTGGAAGATTTTGTTATTTCTCCTACCTAATTAGATTTGTTTTTTGAAAATGATCTTGTCCAATTCTTCATTGATCGAGGGTGGGAACCTGTCCTGACTCTTTCTTTTGAGATTTTCCCCATTACTATTAAACTTTTCTATTGCAACCTTAGAGACATTAACGAGAATCATAAGTATATTTTTATTTATAAAGTAAAAAATATGCCTGTTTATCTCACGAGAAACTTAATCAATACTATATTAGGTATTCCTATCCTCCCTATCTTATCTCACAATGGTTGTATGTCTAAACATAGTGACACCTTTCATAATTTAAGAAAGAATGTCTAATAAATTTTTTAATTACAAAGTGCGAAAGGCATTACTGAAAAACCAAAGGATTTGTGAAACTTGAGTGCCATTCCCAAGTTTCATCATTGAATACAACTTTTTTCTTCTAGTGGTTATTATAATGACCTTGGTTATGATGATCTTTGGATTCTTTCAACTTTTTTTCTTTTTTTAGAAAATCCACTAGGGTTATTTCATCTTCCATAGCATGATCCATTTGTCCTGCTTTAAGAAAAAGAGCCAACATATCCCTTATTCTCTCATTCTTGGCCTCATCTTCGAACTCTTTCATGTCCATCCTATGGTAGATGATTCTGAGTGTTATTCTTTCTTTGACCCTAACACCTTAAAATGCTTGGGATTTCAATCTATTGACCGTCATATGACTCAACCTAATAAAAAACAGCAATGTTCTGCTACTTTTGTTCTCCTACTAACGATGGTGATGATGATGTTGCACCTGCTCTGAGTACAATTTTAATAAATGATGATGCTTAATGCTTACATAAGACTATGATGATGATGATGATGATGACGATGCTTATATGAGATGTACGAATTAGGTGTAAGCTTAATAAAAATAATAGTTTCCATAGATTATAGTAATGCATTTAATAAATGAATTGATAGAAAGTGATCAACGACTCGAAATTGAAATTGAAATTTGTGACTTAGGATGAAATTGAAGAAGCAGGAAGTGGTTTGATTTCCTTTATGGCTTGATTTGATAAATCAATCTTGTAACTTCTTAATTTGTATATTGATTGAATTATTGAGGAACTCTTGTCAACGACATTGATTAATTAATTGGAATTACTTTTTCATATAACTATGAGATATTTTGAAATAAATGTTTGAATAATTTGCTTAAGAATAAGAAAACTCTTAAGTGTGAGGAATTGATAGGGGTTCATTAATTTTCTTCAGGACAACAAAATGCTTAGGTATAGGGTGATTGATATGGGTTCATCTTATATGATTTTTCATGATGTTTTGATGTTAATTTACCCTTATTTTTTTGTTTAATAGATTCATTTATGTTCTAAATTGTGGAATTTGTAGATTACAACCCAATTAAAGTGAAAATCAAGAAAAATATGAAGATTGTATCAAGTTGGCCTATGTTTAAGTCTTCAAGCCCTATGTTTAACTCTTTTTTGGGATTTAAATGGTAGAACTTAAGTGGCGCCATTTAACTGCTTTTCAAGTGTGATTTAAGTAGCAGTCAAAACTTTTCCAGGTAGACCTTTCCCCCTATTAGCTATAACTATCTGCACTTCCTTTCCATCTATGGAGGTTTTGAAGTAAAAAACAACAGGGAAGAAAATACAGAACACAAAATTGAGAGCCAAAATTAGATTGCTTTAAGGCTTATTTAATGTGTTCTTCATCTTTTTAATCTTTTTTTGTAGAGTTGGGCTTCTATTTGAGCATTCTATGAGCTTGGACACGTGATTCTGATTTGTAAACATGCTTGTAGCCTTTTGGGATGCATTCTTAACTTTTTTTTAAATTAAAATCCACTTTTTATTCTTATTTTTTTAAGAACATGATGAATTTGATGAATATACTTTGTTTCTTAATTTTAAAGAGTGGCCAATTCATTTTATGGTTATGGAATGGTCAGTAACTAATTTGAACATGATATTGAGGGCTGAATATGATTTATTGTATATTGAGGGCTTGTTTTGTATAAATGATGAGATTAATTCTTATTATATACTAAACACTTAGAATAAAGTTAAGAAATAACTTAGGATCCAATAAATCTACCGAAATTATTTGTTAGTTCGTTACAAAACTTGATTTGCATCATTGAATGACCAAATCTTGATTTATCTTGAGGCCTATAATTGATATTATTTAAATATATTTAATTTTCAAAAGCATTTTTCTTGTCATTTCAATTTTATTTTTGGGTTAAATTTCTCATTTTGTGTTCCTATTAATTTTCTATGTAAATACAGTGATGGAATACAAAGTTTGGATTAAACTATGAGGAATTAGAAGCAATTGGAGCATCAATTTTAAGCTATAACATCTTGCAATGAAGGCTTGATATGGCATTAAAAATAAATGAAAGAAATCCTTCCATGCATGATAAAAATGCAGATCATATGTGCATTAAAAGCTGTCCAAATTCTCAACTAGTTGGAGAATTTTAAGAAGCATAAAATGGCATCCAAAGAGCTCCCCATCCCACCAAATTACAACTTCCAAATGAAGCTTGATTGGTCTTAAGAAGGGCAGCCAAATTCCAGAAAAAATGATAACACTTTGGAGCCTAGAGAGGAGGAGAGTGAACTCTCTAAAACAATAATAAATTGGCTTCAGAAGGAAAGTAGCAATCCATTAAAATGATAGCATCTTTATAGCCTTTCTCTTTGGAAATAATGACATCAATTGGACAACTTAAGAGCTGTCCATCAAGCTATAATGTAGGAGCTTCTCCACCTCCAAAACAATATTGTATAGATGTTGAAAATATGGAGAAAATCGTAACAATTTTGGATAACCCTGTTACTCATCCAAATGATAGCAAGATGTCCAAATAAAGAGGAGCAATGTAGGGTTTAAGGAGCTCCATTTTTAAGCATCAAGGGGACTTAAATAGTTGTCCTTGAAGGAGAGAATGTGCGGCCCTAGAGTCCATTTTGACCAAGCTATAAAAGCTTCTTTTCATCATAATGAGCTCATCATAAGCTATCAAATAATAAATTCCTAACTGTCCAAACTATGTAGTAATGGTAAGCTAGGGTCCAACCACAGAGAGTCGAGATGCAAATGTTATTTCAAATGTTGTAAGAAAGAGAAAATAAAAATACTTTGAAGGGATTAAAGTAAGATAAACCAAGATGCAAAAGGCATAAACAGAGAGACAAACACAAAATAAACTTAGAAAAGATGAATAAAAATAGCAAAGAAGTGAATTGGAGATATCTTTAGGATTTCAGGATGATCGTTGATCCTATAATCTAAATAAGAGGTATTTTAGTCATGGTGTTAGCCTATAGGCTCGAATAATCTTTCAAGCCCTCAGTTCCTCTAAGTTAGACAGTTCTAACAAGCTCTAGAAATGCCTATATCCCCATCTATAACCTAGAACAAGCTATCTAGATTTAATAGTGAAGACGCTTTAGATATTAAGGACTGACTGACTTAGGCCACCTACTCACAAGCTCGGAAGGTGTAACTTAAAGGTATGGAACCCTAGGTTAGTTGATTAAGTATCCTAGCAAATTCAACTAGCCTATTGCTACTTTCGGGAATTGCTATAGAGTATTACGTATCACACGCTTAACCCTAGCTTTTGGATAAGGAAATTTCATTCTTTCATCCTTCTAAAATCTCCAAACCCCTAAAAGTATTAGGCACACATTTTTAAACTACCTAAAGATTAAACTAATATAAATCATACTTAATTAATTAAAACAAAAGTTGGAAAAATAATTACTAATATAAGGAATCAAATTTAACACTTAATCTAATGAAAACTTAAGTTATTTCAATTAATAAGAAATTATCTAGAACTTAATTAACTAAGACCTAATTTAAAAACTTAACTAAAAATTCCATATTATAAAAATTTTAAAATTTTAAATTTAAATGAATTAAAGCTTAAGAACATGCATAGAAACTAGCTACTAAACATATATGAACCAAACAGTCTATGATTATTTGAAACTCCATGACAATAAACATTAAATATTTTAATATTTGATCGAAATAAATCTGAAATTATAAATTCATATTTGAAAGAAAAATAATGTTAAAATATTGGATAAGAAAATTAAACACAAGGTTAAGCATTCGGCTAAGGAAAGAAAAACAAGCATTTGGCTATGTAAAGGTCAGCCAAAACATTGCATGAGACATGACATTAACAATTAAAACTAATAGAAAATCAAAACTAAAACCACAACAATGGAAAATGAATTAAACTCTAAACTTCCAGCCATGAATTGGACGTCTAGAAGAGCTTCAATGCCAAGCCATAGAGAAGAAGACACGAATCGAACACCATGAAGACTTCTCCAATCCACCATGCTTTCGGCTCCACCAATGAATGAATGGTCTTCACCAATTGATGTCCAGCCATCACTTACTCTCAACCAAGTGGGGAAGAGCACAAGAGCAGACTACAATTTGTGAGAGGAGAGATGATGAAGCCGTCCCCTACCTTGTCTAATCAACTCTCACCAAATCATCTCCTTTTTGTATTGTTTTTGTGTTTAGCCGTTCACACCACTTACCAAAACCTATTCTTTTCTTGTCTTTTTGTGTTTTTTTTCTATCAGTCACCACTCCCTTTTTGTCCTATTCTCTCTAGGTCCTTTGTCCAGTCACCACCCATGCATGCACGTCCTCACCATTTTTCTTAAGTGTATTTCGTTTTTTCTCCTCCTTATTGCCGTTTTGGAGCATTTAAGATACAAAACCAATGTTTTCTCTTAATTCAATTGTAAGACTCCTTTTAATTGCTTCTAATAACTTATAATCTTCTTCTTTTCTATATAAACTTGGGTTTAAAAGTTAAATTTTCATCAAAACATAATATAAACACAAAATAAGCATTTAAGAAATAAAATATAGTTGAATTAATATTGAAATATGTATGAAAATAGCATATAATTCAACCCTATCACATCACTAAAGAATGGAGAACCAAATTTCTTGGAGAAGGGATAAAAAAGTCAGTTGTAACTTGCCTTAAGAGAGAAAAGTTGTCCACGTTGAGAGCTATCCATGTTAAGAGCAGAGGAGCAAAAAGCACTAAAGTGGAGAGCCATGTTCTTAAGAGAGTGTCATCATTAGAAGGCTTGTAATGGAGTGCTGGCTGCAACAAATTGCAAAGGGGAAGCTCTCCAAGGTCAATAATTGTGGTTGTCAAATTTTCTTACAAAGTGAAAGGCAAGAAGCTGGACTTGGTCAATAATGGAGGTCGAAAAATGAAGTTGACAGCTATCTTCCTCCTTTGCCCTCCTTAGATATTTTTTTGTTCATTTCCTAATGCTTTATCGTGATTTGTCCAAATGCTTGCCTTATTATTATTCAAAATTTGGCTTGCTTTTCTTTCATGTCCGAGTATCATATTTTGTTTGGTTAGTTTTCATTTTCAATAGCTTATTTTTGTCTTGTCGAAATATCATAGTTTTAATTCATGGGTTTTGCTTTCTTATATATTAATCTTTGGATTATGGTATCATGATTATTCTTATCAAGTATTAAGTTTTCTTTCCTAAGTTTCCATTTACGCTTATTGTTTTGTTTATTCAATTTATAGTTGATGGAATTTTTGTTTAAAGATTTCATTTAAGTTTAGTTTAATTATGTTTTGGTAAATTAAGTAACAACTTCATTAATTCGTGTTTGTGTTAATTTAAATGTTGATTTATGTTTTTCAATTGGTGCTTTTAATTTTTCAACCCTTAGTTTTAATTAATGAATTATATTTTGTGTTCATTTGTTTTTTTTTCTTAACTTAATTATGTTTATCTATTTTAGATTTGGGTTGGAAGATATTAAGGCAATTTTGGTTTAATAATTGTGAGAATTGACTAGGAATTTAATTGGGCTTTGTGATTAGGATTAGGATTGAATTGGCATTCTGCATAAATGACATGAATTATGGATTAATTCTTAAGATTGGCCATCCTATGTATAATTATTAATTTAATTGATAGGCAGGCGCTTGTGATACGTAATCATCCGTAGCTAATACTACAAAGGGCAATATGTTAAGCGGGTTTGTATACCTAATTAATCTAGGATTCCAATTCTCTAAGTTACACATTCAGAGCTTGCAACATTGTGACTTAGGTAAGTTGTTCCTTAGTTTGTTAATGTTGTTGCTTCGTTAAACCTAGAGAGTTTATTCTAGGTTGCCTCGTTGTTATGGATAGCTTTTATATCGTATATAATCTATCTAAATTTGGAGGAACTCAGGATTTTAGAGTTTTTTCGAAGCTATAGGCTAGTGTCTTAAACCATTCGCAACTTATCTTTTTTTCTAGGATCAATTATAAATTTAGAATACCGAATTTAATTTCCACCTGGCTTTCAGATTCGTTCTTCTCTTCTTGTTTGTTTACCTTAGTTTCTTTAATTTTCTTTAGTGTTTAGTTTTAGTGTCTTTACATTCAGGGATTTTGTTTTCTTTCTCCTTTTAGGTAACAGTGAAATAGCTTTAACATACCCTCAATCCCTATGGGATCGACCCTGACTTGCCCTAGTTACTTAGTTAGGTTAGTTAGGTAAATTTATTATTTGGTAGCTTACCACGGGTTCTACAAAATTTTTGGTGTCGTTTCTGGAGAGTTGACGTGTGTTAATTGTTATTTCTTATGTTGTCTTTCTTTTTGTTTTTGTTATTCTTTTGTCATGTTTCATCTCTATTTGTTTCTTTTTCATAGTTTTTTTTATTAATGATTTAGTTTTAGCATTCTTTTTATCATGATCCTTCGTGCTTTAATTCTTATGTTGATGATGAGTTTGAGTTAGCCGCCATCTCAAGGTTGACATAACAGGTAACAAATTTCACATCCTTCGTCAAGAAAGTAGTGATAGATCTTATTGATGTTAAGGTATGTGATTTGTTTTCATATTCAAGTCATTCTATTGATATATGTTCGTCCTCACAGGCTCAGCAGCAATTCTATATGGCTGGAAGTTTCCCAGAAGACGAATAGAGATTCTATGATCCTTTCACTTAGGATCCAGAGTAGGAGGAGCATGCTTACTTTTCATATGGGTGAAACCAACATGGATTCGTTTCTCTGCCACCATGTTATTAAGATTAACCACATGCTTCACTTACACCTCCACCTTTTACATCGTCTTCATAAGCTTATGGGATGCCATTGGAGGTGA
>JAOXYD010125635.1:0-11099 GCA_028565735.1 Pinacopodium congolense | reverse complement strand
TCATCCATTGGATACTCCTACTTCATGAGTTTCATATGGAGATCGAAGACAAGAGATGCTTAGAGAATGGAGTAGCAGACCACTTGAGTCGTCTAGTAGAGCATGGTGCTGACAAGAGTCCTATAAATGATGATTTTCCATATGAACAGCTACATGCAGTATAGTTGACAGCCCCCTGGTTCGCTGATGTAGTCAATTTCTTAGTTACTCATCAGTTTCCTGCAGATTTCACCAAGGCACAGAAGGAGAGGATGAAGAGCCAAGTAAAGTTATATATATGGGATAATCCTTATCTATGGAGATTTGTACGAATCAAGTTATCAGAAGGTGTGTACCTGAAAGTGAATTTGCTTCTATCTTAACATTTTGTCATTCTTATGCATATGGAGGCCATTTCAGCCCGAAGCGGATAGCTCGCAAAGTTTTAAAGTGTGGATTCTACTGGCCATCTCTATTCCGAGATGCATATGATTGTTGTAAGACTTGTGACAACTGTCAGCGAACAGGTACGCTAGGTCCTCGTGGGGAAATGCCTTAAACTCTCATATTGATTTGTGAGATTTTTTATGTTTGGGGTATGGACTTCATATGTCCTTTACCGTCTTCATTTGGATTTTAATATATTCTGCTTGTAGTTGATTATGTATCAAAATGTGTGGAAGCAAAAGCCACTCAAACTAATGATTCTTTAGTGGTTACAGATTTTTTGAAATCTAACATCTTCTCTAGGTTTAAGGTCCCACGAGCCATCATCAGTAACGAGGAGACTCATTTTTGCAATCGCACAATAGAGGCTCTTTTAAAGAAATACCAAGTAATACATTGAGTCTCGACCGCTTCTCACCCTCAAACTGGTAGCCAGGCTAAGGTTTCTAACCAAGAGATCAAGTCTATATTAGAGAAAAAGGTGAATTCTAACAGAAATGATTGGAGTTTGCACCTTAATGATGCTTTATGGGCCTATAGAACTACATACAAAACTCTGATAGGGATGTCACCTTACAGGCTCATCTTTGGGAAGCCCTGTCACCTTCCAATAGAACTGCAACAGAAGGCTTATTGGACGATCAAGAAATTCAATATGGAGTTAGAAGTTATCGGTGCCAATAAAAGATTACAGTTACAAGAACTCGAGGAGTTACGACATGAAGATTTCGAGAATGCTCGAATTTATAAGGAGAACACTAAGGCATTCCATGATCGTAACATCTCTAGGAAGACATTCGTGGTAAGACAGAAGGTACTTCTATATCATTCCCACCTCAAACGCTTTCCAAGTAAGTTATGCTCTCGATGGATAGGTCCCTTTGAGGTTACCCAAGTATATTCCCATGGAGAAGTGGAGATCCGAAGTGTCAAGACGGGAAAAGAGTTTAAAGTTAATGGGCATCAGCTTAAACCCTACTTTAAGGGTTTTCAAGTGCAACAAGTAGAGGTGTTGGAGCTTGAAACTTCGACTTATGTTGGTTGATTTTGGTTGACAGGGGGTCGAACTTGTGACCCTAAACAAGCGCTTAATGGGAGGCACCCCATTCTTATCCTTTGATTTTGATTGTTTTTTCGCTTTTATAAATATCTTTTGGTTGTTTTCTTTATGTGTTTGAATTGTTTTCGTTTGCTTGTTTTGTTTTGTTTACTCTTCATACAACCTCTTTAATCCTAGGGAGTTCTTCTTTTTTCATCCCCTTATCTATGTTTACATTGAGGACAATGTCCATTATAAGTGTGGGGGTGGGGTTTAATTGAATTGAAAAATTTTGAAAATTTTTTGCATTTGTGCACTTGAATTGTTGCGATGAATGTTGAACCAGGTGATTCTATCATAGTAATTGGACTGAGATTGAGTTGTATGCTTGAATTTTGATTAGGTAGCTTGAGTAAAAGGTGAATCATTTGGAATAATTGAAGTAGTTGATTTTATAAACTCAGTCAAATATTTGATACTTACGTGATGAGGCAATGTATGAAATTTTGATGGATTTTCATATAAACACATTTGAGGTTTGGAGCCTATATGATTGCATCTTTGAGTCATTTTATATTCTTTGATGTGTGTTATGCTCTCCTTGGTAGATTACCTCTAGAACTTGCATGGAATCGGTTTGAAACTATGAGATACATGCTTTATGGATATAGCTTCTGGACTCACAAAAAATAACTTGCAGATTGAATTACAAAAGATTGAAACTAAAAACAACCAAAAAACTACTTTAATATAAAAACTAACAAAAACTAAGGTGTTTACAACTGAAACTGGATTCCTCAAACGTCTGGAGAAGCCTTCTTTATATAGGAGTGAAGTAGCTGCAAGGCATTTTATTTTTTTTCCTTTACTCTTCATAGGTATTTCGTTAGTCCTCTTTTCGAATGTATTAATGTTCTTAGAAAAATATTTTTCAACTAATAAAAAATAATGGTAATAGTAATACATTGGAGTGTGAAAATAGTATCATCTAGATGGTATAAGTTAGTTAATAAATTAAGTTTAACTTTTTATTTTTATTTATATATATATATATTAATTTTCATATATTTTTAAAATTTTATACCGTATTTTCAATATATATATATTTTAATTTTTATATTAAAAAACACAAATAAAAAACATATCCAAACAAGTTTTCAGTATATTTCGACTTGCCCCCACAATCGTAAAAACGAATACTTTGTGCGAAGACGTTAGGACAGTGAATCATTTCACAGCAAGTAAAAAAACTTCCGAGCGCTCCGGCGGTCAGGATACTTCGCCGCCGATTATGATAATGCTACAACTTTAGGTTGTTAATCATTAATCAGATCATTTAATTCAACGGTAAAGTTAAAAAGAAAGCCCCAGCCCACATACATTTGCCAGATCATTGGGTCCCCTGTCTAGAAACGTTGAAAACCACCAACCGCCTCCTGCTCCCTGTCCCCACGCTCCTCTACTAGCTCCCGCAGCATCTGTTACTTAGCAGCTAGTGAAGTGTTTCTGTCGGTTCTCAAAGACTGACGATGACGGAAGCAGGGGACTGGGTGGTGGTGCGGCGGCCTGTGGAGAAGGACGTTTGGAGTCCCAGCATGGCGGAGGACGGAGAGAGTTCTCGGTCGTTGAAGGTCATTTTCAAAGCTCCCGCAAAGTACTGGACCGACGCGGTTCCCATCGGAAATGGACGTCTCGGTGCTATGATTTGGGGCGGTGTTGCCTCGGAACTTATCCAGCTTAACGGTATCGAGAATGTGCAATAAGGACGTACTTTTTTTTTGTTTGTTTGGATTTTCTCATGTTTAAGGATTTTATTGGACAGAGGATACTCTGTGGACTGGTGTGCCGAAGAACTACACGAACCCTAGTGCTCCAGAGGCATTAGCAGCGGTGAGGAAGCTTGTTTTTGACGGCAAGTATCCTGAAGCTACCAAAGAAGCTTTCAAGCTGTCAGATAATCCTCCAGATGTATGTATCTTCGTGAACTTTTATGTTACTATCTTCTTGAGGTTCATGGTAACGTCAGCAACGTGTTAACTTTAAACATGGCCAAGAGCAGAACATGGCTTTCTGGGGCTTTTTAGCTTGGTGGGTAATGCGTTGGTTTTTTGTCTGGAAAATTTTAATTGCTTTTACTGGATTTATGGCTTATCCTGGAGTTGGAAAGTAGTTGGAGCAACTCTTCTGCTTATTATCTGGAGAATCATGCATATTATATGTTTATACTGAATTATGCCCTATCTTCCATTTTGATCCTGGTAATCTATGTTCATGGCGGCTTTTCTCCCTGTATCTTAGACCTACCAACCGCTTGGTGACCTCAAGCTACAATTTGATGACTCCCATCTCAAGTATGATGTGGGAACATACCATCGAGAGCTTGACTTGGATACTGCAACTGCAAGAGTAAAATATTCCGTTGGTAATGTAGAGTACACAAGGGAACATTTTGCTTCACATCCTAGTCAAGTAATTGCAACAAAGATTTCTGGGAACAAAAGTGGGTCTGTGACTTTTACTTTGTCTCTGGATAGCTTAGTGGATCATCGTACATATATAAAAGGCCACAACCAGATTATAATGGAAGGAAGTTGTCCTGGGAAAAGGAGGTCTCTTGCCTCTGACCAAACAAAATCAAATGACGATCTAAAGGGAATTCAGTTTGCTGCAGTTGTTGATTTACAGATCAGTGAGGACTCAGGAGTTATTCGTGTTTTGGATGATGGGATGTTGAAAGTTGAGCATTCAGATTGGGCAGTCTTTCGTATAGTAGCTGCTTCTTCTTTTGATGGACCATTCACTAATCCCATAGATTCTCCAAAGGACCCTACTAAAGATTCCTTATCTTATTTGAAGTCAATAAGTAATCTGTCATATGCTGATCTATACTTGCATCACTTGGATGATTATCAGAACCTTTTCCATCGGGTCTCAATTCAGTTATCAAAAAGTTCGAAGAGCAGCAATGAAAGTGCACCTCACAACAAGAGGAATCTTGTCCCCCTTACCAATGGTTTCTCATGTTTGCAAAATGACGATGACACAGTTGCAACAGCAGATAGGGTGAAATCCTTTCAAGCTGATGAAGATCCATCCTTAGTGGAGCTATTGTTCCAGTTTGGTCGATATTTGCTTATTTCTTCTTCAAGGCCTGGAACCCAGGTGGCCAATCTGCAGGGCATATGGAGCAAGGGTCTTGAGCCACCATGGGAGTACGTATCTCTCTCTCCCTGCCTATGTTATTCTTGTTCTTATAGGGACAATTGGTGCAAGAAATTTGATGCCTAAGTATACACCTATAAAATGCATAATGTTAACCACCAATGCTTATACTGCATCACCTTCGGAATCTTTTGATGATTTTTTCTTCCCTATTTTGGGGGAGGAATGTTATGACTGTAAGCTATATTCCTGCAAAAGTAAAAGCAACATCTTTTTTTTTTCCTGAAGTAAGTGTGAGTAGTTGAGCTTAAATTTGGGCAATCCAAATTATGTATCGGAATCAAACTGGTTTAAGGAAGATTGTCTTCAATATGGATGAAAGTTTTAATCTTCTTCATGTTGGAATGAACTTGCTTCAGTATAACAAATTAATCCTCAATTTAGAATTTGACATCCATTACAGCTTGACTAGATAAAGTTATTTAGTTTGTTGCTGTAAAAGCTAGCGTTGAAAGGTATGTAAATTCCATAATTTAGTACCTGAAACCATCCATGTCTAAACCATCCATACCAAAAGGCCAAGAGAGTTTATCTGTCAAACTTCCTTTCATTTTTCCTTCTCTCCTAAGAGATTAGAATTGGTAAGCAAGCAACATCATGAAAAAGTATCAGCGCCCATTTCTACATGCTATTTCAGAAGCAGTAAAGATACATTAAGTGTCTAGTTGTGGCATTTGGATTAGCAATTTCTGCTAACATGATAATAACCCGTTTCTTTTTATTGTTCCAGTTGCGCTCAACACTTGAATATAAATTTACAAATGAACTACTGGCTTTCACATCCTTGTAATCTCAGGGAGTGCCAAGAGCCCTTGTTTGATTACTTATCCACTTTGGCAGTCAATGGAAGTAAAACAGCAAAAGTATGTTTCTTTTTCTTTTTCTTTTTTGTTAACTATTTATCATGGTTGAAGTTTGTATTATCTTTTCTATTAGCTGTCAATCTTTATTTGTTTTGCATACTTCTGCCCTCTTATTGTTCGTTGTGGGATTTCCTCTCAAACCAATACTTTGAAAGACATTGATGTAATATTTCATTGATTTGGAATTTTATGAGGATAAACTGCAGAAAAGGATTTGGTGACAAATACTAATTATATTCATGTTTAAACAATATGCAAATGTACATAACTTTCTTGATGTCCCTTGTTTATCTGGAGAGTCAGGCCCTTTTCACTTGTTGCTGGCCCAGTTCAATATACACCTATGTTAAACAATCAAATATGCATTTGGTTGATAGTAACTTAGAAAAGAGATGGTTTCAGTAGTGACCTAAAATAACTCTGACCTGGGCATCTGTAGTAACCTACACTCTTGGTATGTGCTTCTGATTAACTGTGAGAACAGATTTAACTATTTTGGAGAGCTGAATTCACTTTTGAAGGTTCATTTTGAGACGTTACATTCTAAGAAAAGTGTTTGATTCTGTGATTCCACCTTTCCTCACCTTTCCTTTGTTTACTTGTCTGTTAACATTGTCTTCTCATGTTCAAGTAACTGATACTTTGGCATGTTCTTACTGCTTTATCCAAAATCAAAAGAGTAAAATAATGGTTAATACCCTTTCGTTTTTTTACTGTAGTTTTATTTGCTGTTCTTAAAACTTTCTTATATTCTTTTACTGGATGGAATAGGTGAACTATGAAGTAAATGGCTGGCTTGCACATCAAGTGACTGATTTGTGGGGAAAAACATCACCAGACAAAGGTGACCCTGTGTGGGCTATGTGGCCCATGGGTGGAGCCTGGCTTTCTACACATTTATGGGAGCATTATCTTTACACGTTGGACAAAGTAAGATGCTTATTCTTGAATAATTACCTACTTTCTCCTTTCCGCGTGACACAAAAGTCAATGATCTCTTGAGCAGAAGATGAAAAAGGCATAATAGAGGACAAATATGCTTTCCTGAGAGATTCTCATGCATTAAACCTGGGAATGATTTTTGCTTTTATTTGTCTAGTGCAATCAATATGGGAAAGGTGAATAGAGGGAATTTTCTTTGTTGTTCTTGGCAGCATCAATTCTTGTCTTTTCTGCTTCTAATTTTTTCTCAACTTATTTAATCAATATTCCAATGTATGTTGCTATATAGGATTTTCTGAAAAATAAGGCATACCCTTTATTGGAAGGATGTGTCAAATTTCTTCTGGAGTGGTTGATTGATGGGCATGGGCAATATTTGGAAACCAATCCATCGACTTCTCCAGAGCATGCATTCATTGCTCCAGATGGGCAGCGTGCTAGTGTAAGCTACTCAACAACCATGGACATGTCAATCGTAAGAGAAATATTCTCTTCAATTGTTTCTGCAGCTGAGGTAATGGTATTCTTTTATCAGGATTTCTTTTAGCATGCAATGGTTTTTTCCTACTATCAATTGGGTCAATATGTTTGCTTGCTGGGGATTATTCTGAAAACAGGTGTTGGGAAGAAGTGATGACGAGCTGATTCGAAAGGTTCACGAGGCTCAACCTAAGCTTCGACCAATAAAAATTGCTAGAGATGGTTCGGTGATGGAGTGGGTATTTCCTTTAAACTTGCATGGTCTTTCTTGAGAAACCTCAAGAGTTGACCACATGAAATTGATCTTTTTCTGTTGTTCCTTTGGGATGGTATACTTCTTTTACTCCTTGGCAGGCAGAGGATTTTCAGGACCCTGAAGTTTGGCATCGGCATATATCCCACCTCTTTGGTATTTATCCAGGTCATAGTATAACTGTTCAAAAGAATCCAGACATTTGTAAAGCTGCAGATAACACTCTTTACAAAAGAGGTGTGTCTTTTGAGCTAGATGGATTAATTTTAGTGAAAGCTTCTATACGGTGCTGGACCATTCCATGCCAATTTAAGCAAATATACTTGCATTATCATAACAAACTAAAGAGTAGCCGGCATTGTACTTCCAAGTCTGAATGTTTTTAAATTCAAAATATGTAAAAAGTGTTGGCGGATATATGCAATGTAAAAGGTTAATTTGATAAGAGATTGAACTGGAAAATATTATACATCCTATTCAGGTTGGTTAACTAAAATGTTGATATCCTGGAGGAGCTTTTCATAGAGTAGTTAATTGGATTCTTTGTTCCCTCGAAACTGTGCTGTGAAGGTTATTGTTTCTAAGCATGTTATTCAAGATGTTGCTTGAGATGTCTCAACTGTCCCCGCATCTTTGTGAAACAGGAGAGGATGGTCCTGGATGGTCAACTGTATGGAAGGCTTCTGTTTGGGCACGTCTTCATAACAGTGAACATGCATACCGGATGATCAAGCATCTGTTTATCCTTGTAGATCCAGAACATGAAGCCAACTATGAAGGGGGCCTGTATAGCAACTTGTTCGGAGCACACCCACCTTTCCAGATTGATGCTAACTTTGGGTAAGCAACATTTATATCTTGCTGCCCATTAGAATTTGGGCAATTATGATTTTTTTTTTTCAGTAACCCTTCGGTGACAAACAAAATGGTATGTTTGGATCCATGGCAAACATACTGCAATATGCATATCCTGGTGCCCTTGGTTGAGTTTAAAGAATGAGAAATTTTCTTTGTGACTATAAAATATATGTTCAGAGCATTGATTCTTTCCTTTTTGTGATTCATTGAGATCTTATTATATATATTCTTTTTGGAAGTTAAGCGATCTTATTGTATAGTTATGCGCTCACCTTGCATTGTCATTTTTTCTGGGTAAGGGACTAATATTTTCGATACATTTGATCAATCTACATTCTCCTGTAGATAATACCCATACTGCATGTGATATGTTGTAGAAGTAGTCAAACGTTAGATGTCTCCAAGGTTGGTTCTTCCTATTTATTCATAAATATGTTGCGAGAACCCATATAGATTGTTATTTCTACATCTTCTTCTTCCAGCTTTCCTGCTGCGGTTGCTGAGATGATAGTTCAGAGCACTACTCAGGATCTCTATTTTCTCCCTGCTCTGCCTCGCGATAAGTGGGCAAATGGCTGTGTGAAAGGGTTGAAGGCTCGAGGAGGCGTGACAGTGAACATATGTTGGAAAGAAGGCGATCTTCATGAAGTTGGTATTTGGTCCAAGAACCAGAATTCAAGACGTTTGCATTACAGAGGAACTGTGGTGAATGCAACCATATCAGCTGGTAAAGTTTACACATTCAACCGGAAGTTGGGTTGCGTAAAGACCTATAATCTCTACTAGGGAGAAGCTTCTTCTTGAGCTTTGAGATCACATTAGATTTTAGATAGAGCATTTTTTTTCCCACTTTTTCGGATGAGTTTAAAGAGGTGCTACGAATCTTCATGTTCTCTGCAAATATTCTTTTTCCCACCAGAGAACAATCAGCCGGACCAATATAACTTTTGAGTTGACAATTTGACTCTGTTGTTCACGTGGGTAAATTTGTTTTAAGAACTATGGTTTTGATTTATGATAGTTGAAATTTTATGGTTTATGTTGTTTATCATATATTTGATGTAATAAAGTAGAGAAGCATATATGTTTAAATCTATATTGAAAAAATATCTATTTTGTTTTTTAATGTTTTCAAAAATATTTAATTTACATTTTAATATTTTTTGAAGTATTATTTTGTCTCTTAATGTTTGATGTAATGTAATTTATTCTTTGACATTTGTAAAATGATACAATTTACTTTTAATCGTTTGAAAAATGATACAAATGATCTTTTTAATACTAATGGAGTTAATATTAAGAGGATAATTTGCATTATTTTGTAAATATTAAAAGTAAATTGTAAATGTTAATAGATAAAATGGTATTTTAAAAATCATTTTGAAATAAGTTAAAACTTTTTTTGAAAAGTTAGAAGATAAGATAGATCATTTTTACCATTCATATTTAGTAGCCTTTTTCATTTTTCTTAAACTTTTGAAAACATAACCAAGAAAGTTAAGTCCCATTAACAAGAAAAAGAAATAATGTATATTTAATTAATTCACAATGCTTGGAATTAACATATGAAGGAAAGCTTAGAAAATAAATAGTGGTTCTAAATAGTGTCATTATGTACTTAGTGCACCGCTGTTTAGCTCTAAATTAAAGATAGAAGAACAATGCTCCCATAAAGCGATTTTGTTTTACTTAAGAGTCAAGTGCCATTTTACTTTTAGAAATCTAAAATGAGAAGAGTAATTTAGAAGAAAAAAGGACTAATATAATCTTGAGATGTTTTTAGGGTTTTAAAACCTAAGTAACCACCTAAAAAACTATATAAAGGAACCTAAAGAGGATAGCAAAGAGAGAGAGTCCTTTTGGAAGAGGAGTCAACATAAAGAGAATTTTCCAAATTAGTCAAGTTAGGGTTTTAGTTTCTTTTTGATCTTTCTATTTATTAAGTTAATGATTTAGAATTCTCATGACCATTCAAGGAAGATTGGAGAGAGAGAATTTCACTAAGGATACATAACAATTTTGGTTATATATTTCACTCTCTCTTTCTTTATTTATATTGATTCTTTATTTTTTTTAATAAATGAATATATGTTTTTTTAATTATATCTTTATATTCATTGTTGACTATATGTGCTTAAATTGCTTTAATTAGGGTTAGGAAAGTAGATGGACTATGAATGAATATTTGGAAGATTTTTATCTAATTAAGTTCGTAAATTATCAATCTTAAACTACTCACTTCAGTTAGATTATTAAATAGTTAAGTTCGTAATTAATTTCCCTGACCATTGACTTTTAATTATTGGAAAGTTAATTAGGTAACACAATTGGATTTAGAAATGGACTAAACCCTTAAGTTTTTTTTAGGTTTCTTAGATCTAAAGACATTAGGTTTGAACTTCTTGAATTTTATACCTTTCATTCTAATTTGTTTATGGATCAAGTAAATAAGTTGAGTTTATAAGAAAAAAGGTACTTCCATTGACCATTGATAATATCTTGTTCTAGTGAAAATTGGTTTAAATTGATCTAATACTTAACTCCTTTAATTGATTAACCTATTAAACTTCAAAGCCTTAGCTAGTTTTAATTATAGGGAATGTTTTTTTTCATTAGTTGTTGTATAAACTGAACTTAGTTTACTTACTATATTTATTTTTTTAGGTTATTATCATTTATAACTTGGTATATTTTAGATAATTAAACATTGGTTAACCTGGTACTTACAATCAATTTCCTATGGAGATGATACTTGAACTTACCATTTCATGCTACTTGTTGATAGGGTGCACTTACCTTTAGTCTTATATTTGGATTGGGAACTAGTCAAAATTAACATCTAACATTGAAAGGGGTGGATTAGGCCTTAGAGAGTAGTTAGATGTAAATTAAAACCTAGAAGGGAGTTTAGGGCTTGTTTGGTATAGCTTAGATTTTTAGTTTTTGTTTTTAACACAAAAATCGAAAAAGTCAACACACTAATACAGCACAGAAATCGAGGACAAAACACAAAAAT
>JAOXYD010125614.1:0-11099 GCA_028565735.1 Pinacopodium congolense | reverse complement strand
GATAGGTGCACTTGCCTAAAAAATACGTTGGTTTCAAAGTAAAAATCATTTTGAACGTCCGTTAAATTTTAAGTCACATAACCAACGCAAAAGTATCTTTAAGAAGATAAAAGGAAAATCACCAACATACATTGTTAAACCAAGGAAGTGAAACTTTCAAGAAATGAAATTGGTGATAAACGTAAAAGAAACGTATTCCCTGAACTTAAAATTGCATGGCTCTTTATTTTAAATGCTACTAGATATTTTGAATGCTTGCTACTTGAGTATTAATTGAATAATTGTATTGATAAAAAATAAAACTTGCTTGAGTATTTTTATTTGAAGTTTTTATATTCTATTTATTTTGTGTGTAATTCATGTGGTGTCAATGAATAAGGTCAATCAGCCAAAAAAAGTATATTGATTGAGCTGAGATCGTTCAATTGATAAAGATATGTCAATCGACCGATACCTCATTAAGTCATGTTTCAATTTTTAAAGTTTTATTTTATAGCTACCTTTGTTTTTATATTTTTTAACTCTTACCACCACTCCCCCCAAAATCTTGAATCTCTTCCTTTCATCATGGTTACTCATCTCTTCCTTAAATTTGTAAGTGTTTCTCCATAGAATCATCCTTTCTCACTTTCAATCTTGATTTGAATGATGTTTGTTTAGTTAGATGATTAGAAATTTAATGGTGCACTTAAGTTGTTTCTTAGGAAAATTTTTTCGTATTTCATAATTGATGTCTTATAAGAGATTAATTAAATGTTTCTAAGTCTTGATACTGTATTGCATTAGAAATCATTATTAGGATTGCATGAATATGACTTTTTAGTTTTTTGATTTCTTTAGGCATGTTTTAATTGGTTAAAGAGCCTTTAAATGACATTTCTACATGATTATATTTTGGATGTTGAAATAAATTGAAACCTATAACATTATAAATAATTTAATATGATTTTTGAGTGCTTCTTGGATATTTAGATGCCTCATGGATTCCATGGATTGTTTTTGCATTTATAAGCATATAGAAGCATATTTTCAATTTTTAACATTTTAGTCCCTCACATGTATTTTAAAATATTAAACCTACATATATTTTCAAAATAAATTACTTTAATTGAGAGAGGGCCTATGAGTTTTATAAAAGATGGAGGATCCCTTTCGTTTACAAAATTGTTTACTAAAAAGCTTTGATGAGATGTCTCCATGCATTATTTTATGAAAAAGGTTTGAAAATTTTGGTTTTGAAGCATTATGCTTATATTTAAGGGGAGCATGATACTTCATTTAATTTCAATGTTTCAAAATTAAAATTTGATAAATTCAAGCATGGTATTATTTTTCAAAGATGGTATTTGTTTTAATTTTTTATGAAAGGAAAGTTGTGTATAATTATTTGAAGTTGTATGCTTGTAACTTGTATTCATATTTACACTTTACATCTTTTTTATGATTAAAAAAAGGGAGAGAATGATAGATGTGACATTAGAAAGGTGTAGCGAAAATTGTTTGTATGTAAGTATGTGTGGTTTTTTGTATAATTTGTTTGTTGTTCATCCAATATTATATGATTTTGTCATCATCAAAAAGGGGGAGATTGTTGAACCAATGGTTGGTTTCACCTTTATTTTGATGATGACAAAATATTTCTACTAATGTATTTGTGGACTTTGTTGTGTGTAAGGATAAGTGTGATGAAAATAAGCCATGAAATATTTAGTGAAGACTTAAAGTACATGTATATTAAGCCTTAATGATAAGCAATATGTATAGAATATATGAAGTATGTTGGAGAGGTATGAAGACCAAGTTGACAACAAGAGAAGCATTGAAGTTAATCTTAAAGATTGAAGATAGAAGATCAAGTTCAAGAGTAGAAGACAAGAATGCTTAGGGGTTTGATGGAAGAAAAGAAAAGTGATGTACATGGCTTTGATATGTCTTTATATGATGAATGAAGGGAATTTTCGTATGAAATAAATGTGAACTCCTTAATTATGGAATTGATATTTTAAGCTTGATCTATTTCACATTTCCTAATCCCTATCACATCTCTCCCCTAACTTTAACTATTTAAGAATTGATGTCCAAAGTTGCACACCATGTGTCTAATAATTGATCTAACCCATTACATCTCTTTTATATGCCTGTTGTTACTTAGACTACTATTGGTATGCACTTACATAATGACATGGGTTATACCTTATTGAAATTAGAAACTACATTACATACTTCTCACCCATTTCATTATGCTTCGTAGGCACCATGCATAGGTAGAAAGAGAGGACTAAGAAGGCTTTCCATGATAGGCTATCGTTATATTGATGAACCAGTGACACGCAATATCAAATTGCATTAGCCAACCCCAAGCTTAACCTTAAATAGAACACCTTGAGAAATTTGTAAATCGACCCGACAAAATATCTTTTTTTTGGAAACTTAGAAAGCATGGGCATTGCAGACTCAATCTGCTACTAACTAAAGAAAGGAGGATGGGAGTATTTTCCTATAGTCTAGAAGTCAAGTTATAAGAACCTATTCTGCGAGTTCTTAGCCACCTTTGAGTTCTCAAAGTACATGGTTACTTTAACTCACTGTGATGTGTTGAAATTTTAACTGAGTGGGTGCCATTTATAGTAGGAAAAGAATTAGGCTAAAATAGTTATTAATAAAAGCCATATTTACATCAAACCCTTAATTCTAAGGCATAGAGGTCTCCATTCATAACACTATGACATAACTTTAGCATATAGTTCAACTAGAAGAGGAATCTAGAATGAGAGAGCTATTAGTCAGTTATATATCTATAACAAAAGTTTGATTTGAGAGAATGGAGACTTTCCTCTATAACTTGGCAAAACAAGTTAGGCAACTAGTTAAACTAATAATAAAATAAGAGTAATAAAGTGTACCTAACGTGATAAAAGTGGAGCTAAGGGAGTAAGATAAGAACAACTATACAACAAGTGAAGTGGAGATGATAGTTTACGTTGATGAGGTGATAGGAGTTCATTTGATATGATATTCTTTGATGTTTTGATGTAAATACACTCCTATATTGGTGATAAATTGTTTAATTTATGCCTTAGAATGTTTAATTTGCAAATTGAAACTCAATTGGAGTGAAAATCAAGAAAGAATATTAAAAAAGGAAGCAAATAAAGAGTAAAACATGGGTCTCTTCTAGCCTCGCATTTAGCCCCTCAACAAACTGCATTTTAGTCGATCCTGGGAGTCAAATGGTGGTAGCTAAATCACATCGTTTTACTCAATTCAATTGTCATTTAAGGAGTAGTCAAGACAAAACTAGCTGGATTCTTTATTTTGATTGGATGCAACTAGCTAACTTGCTTCCAACCTGTAAGAAACATATAAATAAAGCCTTAGAACTCAGAAACAAGGGGGGAGACATTGAAAAAGCTCCAAAAATTCAGATTTAGCTTAAGTTTTTTTTTCTTCTTTTCTTTTCTAGGTTAGGTTTTTCCTTTGTTCTTTCTTTTTTAGCTTTGTTATTGGTATGTTTAGGTTGTCCTAAGGATTTTCAGGGGTTTGTAAATGTTCTTGAAGGCTGTCTATCTATTTGGAGCATCATTTAGTTTAATCTAAGCCTTTAATTAGTTACTTTTTCACTCCTTCTTCCATATTTATGCAAGATCCAATAATCTCTCATGTTTTTAATGCTTGAATTTGTTATTTCTTATGGTTTTTAATGTTTTAATCTATTCTCTAGCTTAGGATAGGTTCTTGAATGTGCTAATTGAGTATCTATAACATGACTGAATGTTAATCTTTGTTTATTTGACATCTTAATGCTTATTTTGAGTTGCCCACTTAGAATATGATCAAAATGGTTAAAGATCCAATAATCTCTATTTTAATCTTTATAAAATTCAATAAACAACATGGATTAGTTCAATGATCTAAGAAATATACCTTTGTTATCATGAGGGCACTAATCTTAAATGTTGGATTTAGAATTAAAACTTCTTAAACTTTAAGCCTAATGCCTATTAATTAAATTAATGACCAAACTTCAATTTAGGATGGTTAGATAGAAAGCATTGACTTAACGATAGCAATGTCTTAATTTAGTGAAGGACTTAAATTAGTCATTTCAATCCAATTTATAACTAAATTAATTATTTGAAGCCTAATCCTAAGCTAAGTAATTATTTAAGTAATCTTAGGCAATTTAAAATCCATAACATTTCTTGGAAGCTTTTAGCTTAACTTAGGTGTTTTCAGCTTTATTGAGTCAACTAACCTTTGTAATTTAAACATCTTGAGTTCCTTAGATAATTGTAATTTGATTGCCCTAGTATTCACATAATTTCTCTATGGGTTTAACATTCCGGAGTCTTAAATGTGTTCAAGTTTATTACTACGATCAGTACATTACCATGAAGTTGGTTTGAATTTGAATTTGAATTGCATGAGAATTTATTGATTTATTAAACTAAATTAGTGATATCAAAGCAATGCAACAATTTTTGGTGTCATGGCTGGGGAAAATAGCAAAGGTATTAGAAAAATATTGGTGTCAATTACTCTAATGTGTAAATATTGTTTATATTGGGTTGTTCTGCCTTTTCTTGTTTGTTTCTTGTGATATTGTTATTTGTTTTTTGTTTGTATGGTGGAGCATCTTTTAGTACTTACCTTTAGTCACTTAAAATATGTGTTGACAAAATTAATATTGGTGTAATCGCTAATGATATAAGCCTAAAGTTTCTGGGTATTATTAAGGTAATGGTGATTATAATCAATTTAACAATCCTTATATCCATGACTTGATGAATTGTTATTATTACCCTTGGAATGAACCATCTTATTATGAAAAATTTTCATCTTTTTCCTATCTCGAGGAGCCCCAAAGTGATTCATGCTCAAATTTGTGAATTAGTTAATCAAAGTTTGGCTAGCCATTCACATATACCTTAACCTACCATGGCTGAGTTGAAAGCTTCTAGTCTAAACTAGAGAGAGGAATTATTAGCCAATCTTAGGCAAGAGCATTTTGATGACCCTTCCCAATCCACTCCATATGAATAAAATGAGTTAGAACATTGTACCTTAGAGATTGGTATGCAACAGTTTTCAATGCCTTGTGTATAGAATGATAATGAGGTTAATGAGTCCTTAGATTCTAACTAAGCCTATGACTTAGACAATTTTGACTCTTTTGATGCAAAGTTGGACAATTTTGGTTTAATTTGTTAAGAAGGAAATGATATGGATGTGGAGGAGTCTAGGTATTCTATACCAAGTTTTAAACATAAAGCATATGAACCTTCTGAAGAAGCTTTGGAGAGTGATGAATCACTCTATGATTTTATGGTTTAATTTTCTCGAATTGTAGACAAACCTATGAATGATTTAGAAGCCCCTAAAATAGTAACCTTAACTTTGTCACATGATGAAGAAATGGATGAAATTCATGATGAAAAGAGCATTAGTGGAGAGGACAAGCTTCTTATTGTTTCAAAGGACCATGCTTTAGGAGCTTGTGATGAGATTGATGAGTTTAAGTCAATTAAAATGACATCTGATCCCTTGGATTTTATAAGTGTGCCTATTTATTTTCCTAGGCCTAAAGTTGCAATACTTAATCATTTACTATGGTATTTTGCTATGAAAAAGTGTTTTAATTGGACTTTCATCAAGGGTATGATTCATAGTTCATGGAAGAGCCTTGTAGGTGGTACAAGTACCTTTGCTAACTTGGCTTGCCTTTATGGAAAGTATGGAGTTAATATTATGCATGGTAAGCTAAAATTCCACTTGAAAATTTCCTAACTTTAAGGTCCAGCTAAAAGACCTTAAAGAAGCAAAGGCAACCTTACCTTATTTTAAGTCCTTTTGTGTTAATTAAGTGTGCCTTAGGTTTAAGTTTAATCTAGTATGCTTTTGGGTGTGTTTCTTAAGTGCATTTAAGGCTTTTGGTAGCTTCTTTTATTTTTAAGTGACAAGCCTCTTTTGGGAACCTTATTTTAGTCTCTTGTGTTGATTTCAAGTTGTTTAGTATGTCTTTTAAGTTTTTCTTACTTTAAATCATTTATTTGGTTTTAGTTTATGTTAAGTGTTTTTCTTTTAAGTCAAGTGCTTTTAAGTTTTTTTAGTTGTTTTTCTCTTTTGTGTTTTGCTTTAATTATATTATGTCCTTGTTTTCATTTGCAATTAGAGTGTGTTTTTAGTTTCATTTTGGCGTTTTGGTTGTTCTTTTTAAGTTTAAGAGTTTGTGTGTTTTGTTTTTAAGCTTAGTCTTTTGGTTATAATGTGTTTTAGTCCATTTTCTTTAAGTTTGGTGTATTTTCAATGTTCTTAGCCTTGATTCTTGTTCATTTATTTTGTTTAATTCATTTAGAATGATTAGGACTTGATTTGAGATTGACTTCATGCATTTTTCTATGAATTTTACGGTCAAAACACTATTTCATTACCTAGAAGGACGTGTCTAAAATGGCCGTTCTAACTCGCATTTTAGTCTCTATTTGGGGAATTAAATGTGACCACTTAAATGGTACAGTTTAACTCCCTAGAACCTGCCATTTAAATCCCTATTGCACACAAAAACGACATAGCTTTCTGTGTATTCTTCCTTCTTCTTCTGTAGATGCAGCCACTCAACCCCTTTCGCCCTTTTAGCTTCAAATCACCCTAAAGCACTAAGTTCTTGGACAAATCTTGCGTTCTTGGTGTCCATTTATAGTTTTTTCAATTTTGAATCTAATTATTCCACCAATTTTTCTAGAATCTTACTCAAAATTTTTTTTAAAATACTTTGAAATTATTCGGATTTATAGTTCATCTAAAGGCATATTTCTCCATTTTTCTTCAATTCTAGGGCTTCAATTGCTTAGAAATTGATATCATTGTGCTATAATTGTTATAAGCTTTCTAATGGAACCAATTTTCTGGACCAATTTCATCATTGAATTTTAGGGATTTTTGGCAAGTAAAATTTGAATGTGCTTAGTATCGGTTGAATTTTCTATGCTTTTGTGCATTTCCTAAATATTTTTTCTATATTTATTTAATTATTTTAATTTAGATGGCACCTAGATGACCTTTTAGAGCTTCTAGCTCCACTCTAAGGCTAAATTTTGATTGCTCTTAATTTACGAGCCAAGAAAACTTCAATCGGTTTGAGGCTTAGCATAATAAGAAGTTCATCATCGAGAGATCAATTGAGGTTGATGTGGAAGCTAATGATGGCTCGTAAAACAAACAACTAGTTTTACGCTCAAAACCACAAGTATATAGGTCGTACTTGTAGTAAAGAATGGATATCGATTCCACGAGGATTGTATCTAGACACCCTATTAATTTGGTTTACACTTTTTCAAGAAATCAATTTAAACAAATTAAATAAAAAGAAATAAATAAGATGCAAAAAAATTAGGAAGTAACAATAAGCAACACAACCAATCTTAACACCGCAAATGAAATTCGGAGAAAAATAAGATTTAAGAATAGGATTTGTCGTTATCCCTATTTGTTTCCCTTTGGTTAATTGATCTAATTTATATTTGATCCAAAATTTTCTAATATTTTAGCTACCCTCTCTCAATGGGCAACTAAATGTCACTAGCTAAATAATTTAGGATTAACTTTGGGATCTATTGACATGCAAAGCCTTTCCTAAACATTTAACTAGATATGAAGCTATCTTATAGGCATTATATTAATTTATCGAAATCTCTTCCTAATAAATCAATACCTCGTTGTCTATAGGTCTATTAAATACCAACTCTCATTTTACATCTAACACAAATTACCCAACCCACTCTCTCGATTTGTTGTAAGGTTTAAGCTTAATAAACAACACAAATATTTTTAAAACTAAATTAATAACCAAAGGGTCCCAAATAATTCAAACAACAAATCCTAAAAATATTTTAGCCACACATAATAATAAAAATAAGTTCAATTATATCCATATTTTTTCAAATATAATATAAAATAAAAATAATAAAAATAAGCTAAATAAGAATAAGGAAGAAAAATAAAAGAAAAATAAATCTAAAAAAATGAAGATATTGAAAGAACTCTTGAAATTTTGGTGTGTGCATAAACTTGGAGGAGCTCTTCTTGTTGTCTCTGAATATTCTTGGAGTATTTTGCTCTTGGGTGTTAACTACTGCTTCTTTTTTGTTCTCTGCGCCTCTTCATTGTTGTTTGTCCCCCTTGTCTACGCTGATTCCCTTCTATTGTTCTGTCCGAATGTCTCTTCTTTTGCTGTCCTGTTCTCTCTTTTGTGCTAGGTTCTTAGGCTGCTGAGTTTCTAGATTAAAGAGGTGCAAGGCTATTAGGTTGGAAGGCTTAGATGTCTGGCTTGGAGGAGAGGGTAGTAGCTGGGGCGTGGTCCAGTAGGAGACGGGCCAGGCATTGAGTGCGGGCATAGGGTGTCTGGGACGCGAGTCATACAAGAGGTATCAAGCAAGTCGCTCAAGAGGCGAGCCAGGCGCGTTGGGTTACTGGGCAAGGGCACAAGCTGGTGACAGGCGGGCTGGGCACGCAAGAAGCAGGAGACGCAGGCTTGCAGCAGGCTCGCAGTCTAGGCTACTCAGGCAGCATCGAGCTTTAGGCTCTTGGCCAAGTGGAGTGCGAGCTAGGAGTAGCTGCAACGGGCCAGGCAACTTCCTCCCTCCTTTCTGTTTTGGTCTTGGGCATGGACTCTCATTCTTGGGTGAAGTTCTTTAGATCTAGCCTTGACTTGAACTTGTTTATTTCCTTGGCTTCATTCTTTCTTTTTACTTTCATGATCTTTTTTTTTCTTTCTTTCAACTTTAATTTTTAAATTTAATTTACCTAAACAATATATAAATACACCAATAATATTTAATTCTAACCATCATTAATAATTAAATAATAAACAAAACTTACCTCAAATTAATACTAAACATAAACAAAACAATAATTAAAATTATACTAAACAAAAACACACAAAATAAATCTTAAAACACAATAATAACAACCTATTGTGCAAGAAACACATGCAAAACACTTAGAAAAATACATGCAAAAACACAATTATCAGAGCCTCTAAAGCAGTAGTAATTTACCCCCTAGCATTCCTTGTCAGGACTAAGGTATCTCTAGTAGTAGTAATTGAGAAAGATAGGTCTGAAGAGATAGTGTCCCCATGAAAAGTATCCCTAGCATTAACAAAAGCATCTCCCTCATCTAGTACTCCTAACAAGACAGCTATAGATGTACGAGTAAGATGGATAGGAATACCTCGTACCATCGAATGTATCTCGATCGTATCATCCTCGTCCTTATCTTTCATATTCGCGAAGAACTCGAGAACCAAATCTGGGTAGTATGGACCAGCAAATGTAATCACAGACTCTCATTCTAAGGTCTGGAAGGCACCAGATATATCAAAATGAGCTTCCACATCCGGATGGATTAGATGCTCAACAATGAGGTCATTCCTCCTATGGGCTTCGAACTAGTTGAAGTTCTCTTAACTTGTAAATTGAATCAGATCAAAAGCTAATCTCTTTCTCCTAGGCATCGTTTGACCTGAAACCATTCAATAAACAAACACAAACAAGTCTGAAAATGATAAGAAAAACCATAAAATTATCTGGCAATAGTCGCCAGAATATTCCCTTTGATAATATTCTCATTTTTCTGACAATAATATAATTGAATGTAATTAGTATCAAAAGAAAGCTGATGAAATTTCTAACACAGTGATACCAAAATATAAACAAACGAATGCCTATATTGAGAGAAAATTGAAAAAGAATACCTTAAATAGAGAAAAGATTCAGATTTTGTATTGGTAATTCTGGAAAATTTGTTGATTTTCTCAAGAAATTGATGGTAGATTCTTGTAGAGGGAAGAAAATGTGACAAATGGACACTAAGAACGTCCAATTTGGTTAAGAAATGAGCAAGATATGGAGAATTGAAGATTAGGGGCGAAAAGGGTTTCGGAAGGGGTTTGGAGAGAAGAAGACGATGAACAGTGAAACTGCGCCGTTTTATCACTTGAAGCGTCCTACAATGGCACTATGTTCATCCTGCAATGGCACCGTTATAGGATGAACAACCCGCCATTGTAGGCACAGAATAGGCTACAACAACAGTGGGTTGATCATCCTATAATGGTGGGCTACAGACCACTGTTATAGGTCTGTTTAAACCTTCCTAAACTCAATTTCAATCCAAATTCACTTCAAAATCCTTTCAAACTTAAGTCCAAATGACATGGATTGAATTATTCATCAAATTTCTTTAGATTGAAACTAAAAAACACTCTTAGAATCAAATCAAACTCACCAAACTTAAAGAAAAAACCCCAAATTTAATTCAAACACACTTCCAAAGCTTCAACACTTGATTTATTCAATTCTAACAACCAAGTTAGAACCAAAACACACACAATTACTTTCCTGACTTGATAATTTTCCTAGTTCAGTGATGATTGAGCAGTGAAAGAGTCTCAGAAGACTCCTCAACTAAACTAGGCACATACAACTTCACCTTTGCCATTTAACCTTGAAGGATGAGTGACCATTGATACCTTCAATTATTCTAAATGGATAAATCTTGGTCCCATTATAAGGGTCTGTCCATTGAGATCTCAATTTTCCTGGAAACAACTTCAATCTTGAATTATACACCAAGACTTTATCACCAATTTTGAAGTCTCTTTAAATGATATACTTCTCATGCCATCTCTTGGTTCTTTCCTTATACAATTTAGAGTTCTCATAAGCTTCAAATCGAAACTCATCTAACTTATTCAATTGCCAAAGTCTTTCTTCACTGGTCTTTCTTAAATCAAAATTAAGAAAATGGATAGCTTAATAAGCTCGATGTTCTAATTCAACTGGTAGATGACAAGCCTTACCATAAACTACCTTGTAAGGAGACATTCCAATAGGCATTTTAAATGTAGTTCGATAGGACCACATTGCACCATCCAACTTCATTTACCAATCCTTCCTTAAAGAACTAACGGTCTTCTCTAAAATTCTTTTGATTTCCCTATTCGATATTTCAACTTGACCGCTAGTTTGAAGATGATAAGGTGTAGCAATCTTATGGTTAACACCATATTTAAATAGGAGGGATTCAAATTGTTTGTT
>JAOXYD010125593.1:0-11099 GCA_028565735.1 Pinacopodium congolense | reverse complement strand
TTTTGCTCCAATCTTGATCATTAAGCTCCAATCTGCAAATCAAACATTATAGGGCATCAATTAAACATTTAAACACTAAAATAGGGGTCATAATTCAACAAATTAACCATAAAAATCTGATCAATTTGACCCCTATCACCCATCCTATAGAAACATTCACAATCCAATGATTCCATTTCACAAGCAACTGTAAGGTTAGTGTTATCAACATCTAAGACTCCAATATTAACAGCAAGTTGAGTAATATATGAGCCTAAGATTAAAGCTTGATTCTTTTTTTTCAATATGAAATTCATTAGAGTGAGAATCTAAAAACCCTAATTAAATTCAACATTATTTTCCATGTACCATAAAAAGAAAAATTCAGCTTTGGATAATATACCAGTAGTTTTTTTATGACCAAAAAAATTGTAAACTAGAAAATGATGCATGTATTTCAAAGTTGGTTTGTGAAGCAAAGAACTTTTGGAACTATAAGAGTTATACTTCTCAGAATCAACAGACCAATTTGACCACAGTGCATATGGATCACATCCAGGTACGTAATCAAAACAACTATTTAACCACCAACCTTCAGATGGCAATCTCATTTAGGTCTACTTAAGTCGAGACTCAGCCTTCTCACATGAATTTCACTGAACAATTTCGTTAGTCCTCGAACGCCTCACGTGCACACTCATATTTAAGTGTTTCACTCACACATCAAAAATTACAAAAATGTATAAGTAAAAAGAAAGTAATAAGAGATCATATATGGACAAAACTAATTTTTTATTAACTCTCATAAAACTTTAATAAAAGCCACAAGTACCTTCTTCTAGAAGCACTTTACAAAAACTCACTACTCGAAGCTCTTACAAGAGAACTCCCCCAAAAGCTCTCAAATTCTATAAGCTGTCTCTCCTTTCGGTGAATATTAAATTCTGAATGAATGATGAGCAAGGCTCTAATAAACTTTTTATAGGCTCCTTAATTGTAAAGTAATTACAAGATAATTAGGACTCCTAGTTAAGGGAATTTGGACAAAAAGCAACCGTTGTCTCTTCCACAATCAGCAGATCATCGCTCCCCTTTTAGCTTCAAAGATCCAACATAAAATCAAGGAAATCATTTTTATCTACAACATCATCCCTAATTTGAGGTTGAATATCAAACTATGCTAGAACCTTGACTTTAATGCTTAGTTGATTAGCGCTAGACCTTCTATTTTTCCTTTTCTTTAGAGTTTTTTTATTTTTTCCCTCTTCGTATTGTGGTTCCTTTTGGTGTTGCTTTTCTTCTTGGACAACTGTCTTTTGACTTCTTTAATTTAATTCCGCTTATTTTTCAAAAAAAAAAAAGATAACTAGGACTTTGAGATTCTAGTATATCCAAACAACAAATAACACTTCAGCTAAACTAATATGAAGATATCCCCATCCTCTTAGGACTCTTCTAGGTGGTTACATTACTTCAAAATCTAAAGAGATAGAGATTACATGCAATCAAGAAATGATCTTTCATATCCATAATGATTCTCCCATTCTTTAAAAGTTTATTACCACATGATTTCTAGCTCTTAGACTTGATGTTTACCCTATAAGATCTTTAAGTGGATCTCGCCAGATCATTATATACCACATCATCAATAGTTGTTACATCATTGTTAATGTATTTTCCAAGTCACCAAGGCCTATCCGCACATAGTTCCATCAATGCAAGTTCATGGACAAGTCCATCTTCAATGATCAAACTCACTCACGATGTAGTCTCAACGATCCATGACTAAAATCAAGTCACAATTCAAGTTAATATAAAACCTTATAGATTTCACATATCTTCAATCAGCCTCACTGATGTCAAGTGTCTACGTACACTCTCGTGCTTTTATTCCTTGGCACATCCTCATGTGTTCTTATAGGTTCTTAAATGGCTTCACACATTCTCTCACATCCTAGGGTCCCATATGACTAAGTTCGCCAATGTGCACCTATGCAAGCCCATGAATATCGAATCTCTTATACTCTCGAGATCTTCATCAATACTTCCTGCATCACTCTCCTACTCCACAAATTTCTCGAGCTTTGCTTGCCTCCTCGTAAGACTTCACCTTGTTCCCTTGTCAACATGCTTTCCTCATATAGAATCACATGCCAAGCATTGGCCAAGGCTCGCCAATTCTTGAATGATCTTGTAACTTAGACTTAAGGGTCTAGCAAATCACTCCCACCAGAATAATTAGACACCCTCATTGAAATAATCTGTGGGAACTCCTCTACGAGTGATTCTCTTGAAGACTTTTCACCCCTCCACGAGTGATTCTCTTGAAGACTTTTCACCAACTCTCGAAGATTGGAGAAATCTTTCTATGCTATTGGAACATGTTTGACATGTCAGGTCGTCTTTCCATCAAATTCACATGGACGCGCCATTATAAGGCTCTTCACACCCAAAATGTCAATGCTACGGAGTCATCTTGATCATTTTGTCCTTTTTCTATAGTGACTATGTATTTGATATGCTCCTTAGCCTTCCTCTACTTTGGGCATTCTCAAGTGTAACGTGAGACCTTGTAGATGAAACATGTAACCTTCCCCTTTGATTACCTCTTATATTAAGAAGATTCTTCGACCTTCGCTATGCCTTTAACCTTAGCATCCCGAGTTTCACCATTCTTCTTACCCTCTTTGGTGAGTCGAGTTGATGGTGGCAATTAGAGATCAACCAAGGCATCTGCCACTGCTATTATGCTAAGAAGGTCCTTCATGTTCTACCTCCAAAACTCCATTGGTGGCCAACCTTGCAAGCCATTAATAAAGTTTAACAACTTGTCCTCCTTTGGCATATTTTGCATGTCCAACATCACCGACATAAACTTCCTTACATACTCTTGCACTGAACCATCTTGCTTCAACACCTTCAAAGCCTCCCTCATGAGCCATGAATTATTATTGGAGAGAATTTGGTCCATTAGCTCCTTCCTTAACTTCTCCAAGTACCTATAGGAGATCTTGTAGCTCTGATTCCATTAAAGGTCCAGAATCTTTACCACAGCTTGGCATTACCCACCGTGTACATCTTGAGCTCCTCGGCACTCCACTTTCCATCGAAATATTGTGGCTCTCGCACATTTACCATAGTGCTTTCCACTCGGATACCTGTCTCGTGCCTCAGTAGTGCACACTTGAGCATTAGGTGGTCATAGCTCCTCTCCTCTCGAGCCTTCAACTATTCTTTAAACACCCTTATGACTACTTAAAGTTCCCTTTCCAAGTCTGGAATACGTTTAACGAAGGAACTACGGCCTCATCTGTTTTGGCTGGAGGTTTAAGGAATTCCTTAATTCTAGCAACACCGTCTTCTAGATTACTTCCACTAGTCAACACTCTAGGCTCTAATATTAGCTGTTACAAATGAGCATCCTCTAAGTGAACCCTGAATTCTGAGAGAATAAGGAGCAAGGCTCTAATGAGCTATTTATATGCTCCTTGCTTGGAAAGCAAGCAAAAGAAAAGTAAGACTCTAAGATTCTAGTCTATCTTAATAACTAAGAACACATCACCCAAACTAATATGAAGATATCCTCTTCCTCTTAGGACTCTTCTAATTGGCTACATTACGTCAGAATCTAATGAAATAAACATTACATGCCTCAAGAAAAGATCTCCCATATCCCTATAATCTTCAAATGATTAATCTCACATGGTCTCTAACTCTTAGACTTGATGTTTATCCCATGTATGTCTCCAAGGCCTATCCCTTATTCATCCACAATTACCACATCACTGTTGATGTGTTTTATAAGTCACCAAGGCCTATTTGCATATGGGTCCATCAATGCATGACTATAGACAAGTTCATCTTCCATGATCAAGCTCACTAATGGTGTAGTCTCGTCGCTATTTAAGTAAGTGTAAGTTACAATTCGAGTTAGTAAAAAACCTTATAAGTTTTACATACCTTCAACTAACCTCACCAACGCCAAGTGCCTATGCACACTATCATGTTCACATGCCTTTGCGCATCCTTATGTGCTCTCATAGGGTCTTACAAGGCTTCACGCATTCTCTCACATCCTTGGGTCTCGCAATATTTGGTTCACCAACTGCGCTTGGCTTCACATTTAAATCTCACGTCTAGTCGAACATTTCTATCAATGCGCACCTACATATGTCTATGAATATCAAATCATGCCTACTCTCGACATCTTAGCTAGTAATTCCTACATTGCTCGTGTACTTCATAATTTTCTTGGGCTTTACTATCCTACTTGTAAGAAATCACCTTGTTTCCTCGTCAACAGATCTTTCTCGTGCCAACTAGCATGCCAAGCATTGGCTAGGGCTCGCCAATGCTAACATGATCTTGCAGCTTAGACTTAGGGATCTAACAATTAGTATCAAACGTATCATTATAACTGTTGGTGGTATAGAGTCACAAAGACAAAATTTTGATTATGACCGCAATGCTGGTTTGACATAGATGGTTATATTGCCAAAGGTGATTATATCAACTATTTTCTTATCGGCAACTACCAATCACACCTCGATGATGTTGTTTGATCTTTATCTCTTCCAATAGCCCAAAAGACAGGTTTTTATATGACCTGGATTCTACCAGGTTGGATGCCACTTTTTTTTTTTTTGGCTAACAAGTAGGGTGATAGTTGATAATAGGGAGATTGGGTAAAAGTTCACTAAAAGTACACTTGAGTCTTCAACAGTTTTTAAAATTCAGTAAATAGAGTGAAAAGTAGGAAAACTACAAGAAGTAGAGGTATAATTTACACTACATTAAACTAATTATTTATAAATATCACATTAATCAAAGCGAGCCACTAATGAATCCTTCTCATGGCCTCTCCTCCATATCAACACAACTAGCCTAAATTACTAGTATTAGGATATAAGGATATTAATGTAATTGGAAATAGAAACCTACTCGCTCTATTGAATCCTTATCCCCCTCCACTTTATAAACCTCAATCGCCACCAATCAGCATAATTATGGCCATTATTTATATCACCATTGCCACCCTCAAATGATAAAACTCTTACAATAAAGCACTTCATATATGAGGATGTCTAAGTTTTATCTCCTTTGGTTCCTATTGGTGATGCAATATCAAGTGGGATGGCAATACTAGCTAAATCGAGCGTTTCATCTTCTCATCAGAGAAATGAGGATGTCAATGTTATATGTCCTTTAGTGCAAACTAGTGACATTAAGTTATTATGTTTTTGCCTCCTTGATGCTAAGAGTATGTGCTAATGTTAAAGTTGATCTTCATTATCCTTTGACATCAACATTCATGTTTAATCTTGTATAAGTCTATCTCTCTATATGGGCATTGAATTAGAACAAGCAGGTTATATTGATTTTTTTTGTCAATTCATGATTTTTTAAAGAAGTATGTATTATGTATTATTACTTCTTATATTATGTATGATTTAGAGATAAACAACTTGTATAAGGTAGTATAATTGTTTTTATAAAACACCGATGCATTATATGAGATGGCATAAGTACTTTTTACATTTTCATTTATAATCAATTATTTAACTTTTTCTATATGGATGTAAACATGCATATTAGCTGAACATATTGTGTTTTTTAATAATACACTTAAATATATTTAAACATATAATTAAGCACACAAATTATTTGAATATTGATGACTTAATTATTATTCACAAAGTTGGTATGTTATTGATTGAATTGTTTTATAATTTGTATAGTGGTCATTAACTACGTTTCAAATCACGGTCTACCCTTGCATGGAACAGTTGAACAGAGGCATCATAATTGTATGGCCTCCCTACTTACTAAAGTATTTTAATATCACAACATTATCTGTTTTGGGTATGTGACATTTTTGTGATTTAGCATTTCATGGAATTTTCTATCTACATCGTGGTTATACATATGATACAAGGTTATATATATATTTTACATTCATTTACAAATAGGGTATAAAAGTATGGCTAGAGAAATAAGATGTCATACCTACAGCTAAAATAAGATACAGTTCAAGTAATGTGTGGAAGATTGATAAGGACCATGAGTGAATTTACTATGTATTATTAATGAATATGACATCGGTTACAATATAAGACTGAGGGTGTACTGATAAATTCACTTTTAATGAGGTGTTCATGAAAATTTGTTTCTAATTAAGAGGTCTAACATTCAAAATTCAGGATGCCTATTTTCTCTCGCTTGCTCTTTGAAAACATTAATTAGTTATACTCGCTGTGTTGCACATTGAATGGCCTATGTTTGTCTCAACCAAAGTCGAAGATAATATACCCCTTGTAACTTTGTGATTGATGTTGTCTTTTTATACTTAGTATTATCCTAAAACGATGGAGCATACGCCTGAAATTTAGGATTTGAATGCATTTTTGTAGTAGTTATCTTTAGGTTTTAGAAATGAGATCTGAAAGTAATCTTACAAGAGGAATATATGTATTGTTGAACTAATAAACCTTTGTTATTTTCCATTTGATTAATCTATAACCTAGTGGCAACACACATTTTAAAGAAATTTTTGTAGCATTGAGAGAATATAATTCTAAGATTGTGCGAACAAGGTTTTGAGAAATGTTAAATGAGATTTAGGTTAGGTTGTAAATTAATTTGCACAATGTCTGAGTTTCAATGCATTAGTTATATGGGAGATAAAATTCAAATGTTTGATTATGGTTGCAGCTTAGTTAGAGCCTCACTATTTTAGATTGTACATAGTTGCTTCATTAGAATTGATGTTCCTATGTTCTCCCTTATATTTATTTTCATGTTATTGTGTAGGTGGGAAGGCCAAAGAAATTCATTAGGGTTCATATGGTTGGTTTTTAAAGGAATCATTGTTATTTTGTCAAAGAGACAAGAATAAATTGTTTCTATGGTTGTATATCAAAATATTGATGTTATCTATTATTTTCAGTTAGTAGTGTTGGTAACAGTTTATAACTTAATATATTTGTTAGGTAGTGTAAGTTGTAAAAGAAGAGGTCTACAGAAGAAGCTAGTACTAACAGTAGTAGTGAAGTGTTAAATTTTGCCTTTATGTATATATTCTTATCTTTATATAGTTTATGTATTTTTTATATGATGAAGTTTTGTTATAAATGTGTGTAGGAAAAAATAAATCCAATAGCGAGTAGGGTTAATATAGTATAAACTTAGGGAACAATATAAAGAAGAGAACGAGAAGAGATGTAGAGGTTTGCATGGAGATGAAAACTTTTTCTATTATGTTATTTGAGCATTTGATAAAGTTTCACTAGGAATGCTATATGTTAGGTACATTATAAAGTTGTTTCATAAATTTATATAGGGAAAACAAAGTAGCAGAGTTAGTATAGAGAACAAACCAGTAATAGAGGGAACCAATAAGAAGAACATAAGTGGAGGAAAAAAAGAGTTTTACATAGACATGAATGATCAATATATTTGTTATGTTATACTTTTTATAAGATGTATCAAATAGGTCTCCATAGATCAAAGAGGAAACCAAGCATATGTTCATCCATAAAAAGGAAGGTGCAGGTAGGAATGATTGTGGTGTTAACACGCTGGCAACGGAAATGAGCAGTTAAAAGAAGAGAAAAGGAGGAAGTGAAGAGGTCTAGACAGACATGAATTAGTAATCTATTTGTTATGTGATACATTGATTAGGATGCATTAGTGATCTTTGAAATTTTTAATACATTTATATTGTTTTCTAATTGTCATATTTATTCATATATACGAAGATAATAGTAGGCGTGTTCATGGTAGTGATCATTCATAAATAAGATATTCTTTTTGTGGATAAAAAATGTAAGACTTACGTATGTTATGCTTTATGATGCATAATCTACCTTCACTAATTGGTGAGTTTTTAAGGATGAAATGCATTATGACAAGGAACATCTACGTTATTGGTTTTGCAGACAGTTTAATCCCGATGAACATTGGTGATTAGGGAGGACCAAGTGGAAGATATTTTGAGTAAAGATGTGATATGGATTTTCAATGTTCCAAATGGCTACAAACATGTACCATCACATAAGGCTGATTCTAAGCTTGAAACATTACTTCGTGAATATAAGGTTGTTAAGAATAAAATATTAGCGAAGCTTGTTCTAGAGAAAGTAAAATCCACATAAGAAGAAGAATTTTTTCATAGGAACTTCATTTTATATGTCATGGGAGTGTTTATGTGCCCCAAACCATCCCATGGGATTAGTGCAAACTTCTTACAACATGTGGTTGAGTTGGATGGGTGTGAACAAATGTCATGAGAGTCATTTATGCAGCCATGGGAGACTGTTCTAATAAAATATATGGAAAAAAAGGATATGTTCCTTTAATGGATGGGTGTGATGCTATTCTTATAGTAAGTTAGTAATTACAAATTTATGTTGAATCTTTAGATATGGGTAAAATGTTTTATAACTTCCATAGGATATACTATTGAATTTTGTATATTATGTGTAAATTTTTTATTTAGACTGTACTCGTGGAAACTGGTCATTTTAGTAGAGAAGTGTGTCAAGAATTTGTGCTTAGGATGAATAGAGCATTAATAAGGCAGTGGATAATGAAAATTTTGGCCCAAAAAACTATGGAAAAGTTAAAGTGAGTTCTGAACGTTCTTAACATCTTTTTAACACCATAAAAATATTGTAGTACATATCCTTGTTCAACATTAACTATTTTTTGTAGACTAAGAGGTTGTAATAAGGGCTTTAACAACTAGCATGCTATGGTGGTTGATGGGAGACATGTTACATAGGCAGGAATAACTCAATGAATGTTGTATAACATAGAAATGGTGAACCTATAATTGGAGAGGACTAGAGGGAAGGTAGGCCTTCTAAAATGGATGGCGACAAACATAAGGCACAAAATAATGTAGAGGCAATGCTAACGAATGTACAACATGAAGTTAGTATTTCTGGTATAATTATTTTTAATTAAATATGTAAGGTGTAATAAAAACTGATGAGCATGTCTTGGGAGGAATTCAACTAATTTGGTTTTGTAGGTCTTAGAAGAGCATAGACAACCTCAGGATAAAATTCTAAAGAGGGAGATGGAAGGCATGCCTTCATTGATGGGAGAAGACAATTCTTAATCATAGCATGTTCAAGCAAGATGGGCAGTGATTGTAGTTGGTCATACATAAAATTAGCTCAAATTAATCTATCTTTCAAAGCACAATTTAACAATTAATTCAAGACCAACTTTTTTGTAAACATACTGGTCGAATCAAGTAATAAAATGGAGTATATTTAAGAGTTTGAGTATCAATCCCACAAGAAAGTTTATATGATGTAACTATAAGGTCAATCAGATTATAATTATCTAGAGAATTCCAAATTAATTGATTAAAAAGAGGAAAAATACTAAACTATCCTACTATGCCTCAAACCTTACAGTTCTGAATTATAAAATGATTTATAAATTACTGTAAATCATTAATTGTGGAATTCAGCTAAGGATTAGGTGATTAATGAATTAATTAAGCTTTAAACAAATTTAAAGATTGGATTAGAGTTCCTTCACGAATTCAAGTCAAATTTATGGTTAAGACTCACGTCCTTTCTCGATTAAACTTAGTTTATGATTTGGTTATACTTTAAATCTAGTTAATGGCCTTTAATTTCAAGAACCTGATTCTAGATTTGAGGTCTCAAATCTCTAACTCTCACAAATAATCAAAGTTTGGTAATTCATTGATTGATTTTATTGATTTTTCCAACAACCTAAATAGATTTTTTGGATCCTAGATTGTCTTTCACTCTAATCTTAGGTGATTAGTCTAAAATCAAAACTTTAAGACCTTTAATAAATAAATTAGACCTTAATACATGTCTTTAAGCTCTCTGAAAACATTAAAACACCAATCCTAAGTTGGAAAATCAATTTAACCACACATAATGCTCAAAGTATACAAAACATAAATCTTAAGCCACATACTTTGATAGATTAAAAAATATGAGTTGAAATAATTAGTTTAAAAGTTACAAAATAATTTTAGAAAGCTCCTGGATAAGTCTTGAACTCCTCAACATGATTTGGATAGCAACACAGCTTCAAATTTCATAAGATCTTACAGAAAATCAAAGAACATTCAAGAATATAAGCATAAAAACATGAAATTTGATTAATTCAGAAAAAAAAAATGTAGCAATAATTTAAATTTAGAAACCCCCTATGATGGTTTAGAAACAAACATATATTTCTTAGCAAAGTTCTCCAACAATCACCAACTCAAAATACACATTATAACTCAAATTTCAAGTGTTTGAAGTTAAGAAAGTATAAGAAAAAGTAAGAGAGAAGAAAGAGCAATTCTCTCTCTCTACATTTCACATATGAATTCTTATTATTAGTTTTTGTTTTCCTATTTTTATAGCTCCTACAGCCTCCCACTTACATTTTCAAACAAAAAGAGCATGTCCAAGATGTAATTTTGGAGATTTGAGGCTGATATGTTTGACTAATCACATTTTGGGTACTGTTCATCGCAGCACCCTGTTCATCCATCAACGGCACCCTATTCAACCTTAACATTGAGACTGTAGACCCATGTTAAAGGTTGACTTTTAGTTAACTTTTGACAAAACTTCCATCTTTTTTTACTCTAATCTCCACCTTTAAGCCCCATCCTGCAAAATAAACATAGTAACAAGTAAATTAAAACTTTAAGCACAAAAATAAGGTTAAATTGGCATCAAATAACGACAAAAAAATTATAAATTTAACACCTAATAGGTTGTGGAGGGATCACCATCCATAATACATGAAATAAAAAGGATGAATATTATGATAGATTGATTACGGTTGGCCACATACAAAATTAGCTTAAATTAATCTATCTTTCATGTACAATTTAACAATTTAATTTGAGACCAACATTTGGCAAGCGTACCGGTTGAATCAAGTAATAAAGTGGATTATATTTAAGATTTCGAGTATCGATCCCACGAGGAAGTTTATAGGATGTAAGTACTAGATCAATCGGATTACAATTATCTAGAGAACACTCAACTTTATGATTTAAGAAATAAATAACTAAAATCTACTCTAAAAGATCCTAGAAAAATTCCAATCTATTGTAACAGAGT
>JAOXYD010125573.1:0-11100 GCA_028565735.1 Pinacopodium congolense | reverse complement strand
AATTGTTTTAAAAAGTATATTAAAAAAATTTAGTAAGGGTAGTTTTGTAAGATAAGAATGTGCCTCTTAAGTTTGTGAAATTTATTTGCAAATTCCATCTATTTTAATGGGATTTGGATTAGTTATGTTGAATTTCATAGAATTCAAATCCCATAATTGAAATGAATAGTTTTTTGTATTCCAAACACAAAAATTTAGAATTGCAAACAAACTCAAAATGTCCACTTGCTGCCATGTACTAAATCCATGACTAGGACACTTGGCAAGCATTTTTCTAATTCTCTCCCAAGACTTGTGTATGCTCTCATTCTCGTATTTCACAAACGAGCTAATCTCAATTTTCATTTTGACTATCTTGATAGGTGGGAAAATTTAGCTAAGAGTAGCTTAATCAAATTGTCCCAAATAGTAATGAAACCAAGTTGAAATGTGAATAACCAGGCTTTAGCTTTATTTTTAAGACAAAAATGGAAAAGCCTAAACTTTACCACATTTTCTGAAACCTCATTACTTTTAAGGAGATCACATGTATCTAGGAAATTTTGCAGGTGCTCATTCAGATCCTTTAAAACTGATCCATTAAACTATGAAAACATAACCATGGAAATGATACTATGGAATATTTCAAAATTGTTGCCATTGACTCTAGGCTAGACAATGTTAGCCATAGGTCTACCTCTATTTCCCATTGTTAAATCCATCATGGATGGTTCTCTAGATTCTTTCTAAGGTTGGAACTACATGTTCTTGGGGGTCCATTTCTACAGGATCAGACTCAGTGTAATTAGACGTTCCTTGATCTAAAGGATCAGGCGTGTTAGCTTGTGATTCTTTCTTTTTCCTATGAAATGTATGCTTAAACTTCGGATCAAAGTAAAGTTGCTTGGGATTTTGACCATAAGTATGCATACAAACTTAAAGAAAATAACTAAAAAAAAAGCAAATATTAACTAAACAAACAAACAACACAAGTAGGATAATAAAAAATAATTAAAATATTCAAAATTAAAAGTAACATAATAAATGTAAAAAATTCAAAACATTAAGAAAACAATATAAACAAGTCATAAAGTAATTAGCACCAATTTATCCCTAATATTCTAGCTGTCTCCCTAGCAACAGGATTAAAAACTTATTGTTTGTTGGTTAGATGACTTAATTTTTTAATAATGTTTACTTTAGGCTTAACCAACATGTAAATAAGTGCACTTATCAAACAAGTAATACAATAGAGTATTTTTAAGACTCCAATGGTCAGTTCCACAGAAAAAAAATATACAGTTATTAGGTCAATTAGATTATAATTATCTAGAAAAATCCAATTGCTTAATTAAAAACCTCAAAATTACCAACTTAGCTTAAATTAATTCAAACACTTGAAATTAACGTCCAAATTGCTTTCAAAATTTCCCTCAAAAAATAGATTAGCTAGGGATTAGGTTTCAATGATTTAATTAAATAATAAACTCTTTTAAAAACTGATTTAAAACATCTTCATAAAATTAAAACAAAGATATAGTTAAGACTTTGTCATATCTCTTTTAATTTTAATTTAAAGTTTAGTCATGCATCAAATTAAGTTAATAAGCTTTACAAATGAGAAGTCTAATCCTTATATCCGTGATCTTAGAATCAGACCTCTCACAAATAATCAAAGTTTGATCATGCAATGATTGATTTGTGCCATTTATTGATTAATCCAACAACTTAGGTAGATTTCTTGGATCATATATTAGCTATTAATCCATTCTTAAGTGACTAGTTTAAAAATAGAAAGTTCAGTCCATCCATAAACGAAAATCAGCTTAAAACATGCACAAAACTCAACTAAATCATCTATAAATCAATCCTTAGCTATTATTTAAATCAGCCACACATATTAATAAAAGGAATCAAAACATGTATTAAGCAATATACTTTGATTAATCTTAATACAAGAGATAAATAATGAGTTTAGAAGTTACAAAACAATCAATGATAGCTCGTGGATAATTCACAAACTCTTCAACTTGATCTGAACTCTAGCACAACTCTAAAACAACAATCAAAATTCATAAAAATCAAAGAACATGAGAAGATGTAAACTTAAGAACAGCTCTATGATTAATCATGAAACATAAAAAATATAATAAGTATTCTGAGTTAGAAAACCACCAAAGTTGATCTTTAAACTCATATTGATGTCCTTACATCAACTTGAGTGCTTGGAAATCTAGAAAACAACATAAAAACATATATTCAACTATTTTAAAATGAAGAAATTCCTAAAACACTAAAGAGGAAGCTAAGGAAAACTAGAGAAAACTAGAGAAAACTTTTATATTTGTTTTTTTTTTCAAAAAAATGACATCTACTTTTATTTTTCCCCTTTTCAAAGGCTTAAAGACAGTCTTCCAAGTCCTCACTAGACAAGAGCATTAATAAGAAACACGCTTCAACCGCCAATGTTGAGATACGGTGGTAGAGTTAGTCGTAAGCTACCAAATAACAAAATACCTAACTAACATAACTAGTATCTAGGGCAAGTCAGGGTCAATCTCATAGAGAGCTAGAATGAATTGCTACCTATAATGTTGCCAAGAAAAGGAAAATAAAACCCCTGGAATCAACGAAGCTAAAGAAACTAAACTAAACAACTTGAAAGATAAACATAAACACATTAAAAAAAACTATGAACGATGACAAAGAAATGAGTTGGAGGTATCATCAGGAATTAGGAATGACTATTGATCCTTGAATTTAGATAAACAATGCTCTAGCTATGGTGTTAGCCTATAGGTTCAAAAAAGTTCTCAAAACCTCAGTCCCTCTAATTCAGAAAAATCTAACAAGCTCTAGAAATACCCATATCTCCATCTATAACTTAGAACAAGCTCTCTAGATTTAATAGTCGATAAGCTTTAGGAGCTAAGAAATGACAAACCTAGCCACTAACTCACAAGCTGGGATAGGGTAACCTAAAGGTAAGGGATTCTAGATTAGTTGGCTAAGTATGCTAACAAATCCAACTAACAACTAAACAAAGTCAAAGGTAGATACCATTGATCAAAGGCAAACATAAAACTAAGATGGACTTTCCTCACGGGATTCACTCAATTCACTCAAGTGTTTAATGTTGGTGTTTCACTCAAGACTCCCTCTAAAATACTACACTACCATAGGCTTTCAAATTCACCAATTATCTACCACATAGATTACATGCCATCATGGATCAAAAAGGGATTTTATTTGATTGTAATGGGGTTTTGGTCAAGGAAAGTACAAAGGGCTAGGGATTAATTACAAGCAGTAACAAAGCACTAAGTAAACGAAACATAACAAAGCACTAAGTAAAAGGGACAATCAAATATAAATTATGAGATAAACAAATGAACACACAAGACTACAACTACTCATCACTGACCAATGCTACTACATTTTATTCCTTTTCTTTTTCTCCTTTTTTTTCTTTCTTTTTCTTCCTTTTCTTTTCTTTTCTTTTTTTCTTTTTTTACTTAAATAAAGCTAAAAATAGGAGAAATAATAAAAATAAGAGAAAACAATAGTAGCATATATCAACAAACACATAAGTAGAAGTACTTATCAAAATATCTTAGAATATAATATAAAACAAAAGTCCCAAAATCATAGACATCAAATGCTTACTTAGTACTTTATTCAACTTGTGACAAGGTAACGTTAAAGGGTTTTTGGGTTTCAATGTAAGGTGTTTAATAAAGAAAAAACTAGGGTCAAAGGCTCGAAGAGGTTTGTAAGGAAAAATTGAGTTTGTGAGTCATTTAAACTAAGGGTTTTTAAATATAGAAAGACTTAATTATTTCTATATAGCATGCAACTCATAGTTTCAAACTAATTCAATGTAAGTTTTGAAGGTAATCTTCCTATGGGATCATCACACACACAAAAAAGAAATAGAATGACTATCAAATGAAGTCATAAAGGCTCAAAAATCTCACATGTGCTTATATGAAAATCCATCAAAATTTCATGCAACATCTAATCTCTAAAGCATCAGTTATTGACTAGGTTTATACAAACAATTACTTCAATCAATCCACGTGATTCATCTTTGTCCCAATTTGCCTAATCCAAATTCAAGCATACAACTCAATTTTAAGTCAAACTAATATGACAAAATTTCATAGTTCAACATTCAACATTCATTATAGTTCAAGTGCAAAATTATAAAAATTTTAAACTGGCCTTACCCCCGCACTTATAATAGACATTGTCCTCAATGTCATAAATAAATAAAAACACAAGAGGATGAGAATAGAAGGACTCCATTGGATCAAAGAGTCTAAATGTAGCTTGAAACCAAGATAGCAACATTGAATTTAAAGATTGTAGCCTTGGAATGAAAGTTCTTAGCTTCCCCCTCAAACACCTAGAAACAACACAAACCAAAGAAAATAAGTAAAATACTCAAAGAAAACAACTAAAAGATAAGAACAAAAGAGTAAAAAACAAAAACAAAAGAAGGGGCTATAGATGGGATGCCTCCCATCAAGTACTTATTTTAGGTCATAATCTTGACCACCTTGACATAACAATGTCATCCATTATCAAATGGATGCTTGAGTCAACAGGTAGCATGCTCAGATTTTGTGGGGAGCCTGAAGCAACGTCCTACGAAATAGGCTCCCAATCAACACGATGCCTCAAGATTTCAAGAAGGGGGAACCAAGTTGCTTCATCATTATACTCAATCATCCAATCTCCTCTTTGGGCATCACCCTGCTCCCAGGATGATCCTCCTAATAGTGAAATCAATAAGTGTGGAGGCTTTACATCCTACACAACATCTTTGAACTCCGACTTGCTTGCACGTGATTCCTTTAAGCAACCACTTTACTCCAACATCTCTCTCTCCTGATCCTCCTACCTTTTGTGCTCGCTCTTCTTATCTTCTTCTACTTCACTTTTCTCTTCTTGACGAAACCTATGAGGAAAAGGACTAGAAATATAGTCAGTAATACAAAAGGTAGTATCACGTACCTAGGGAGGTATGTCATCCTCCATCTCTTCTATGCCCATCTCCTTATCCTCAACAAACGCCTCTTCCTCTTTTTAATTCAACTTGTGAGGAAAAGGACTAAAAATGTAGTCAATAATACTAAATGAAGTATTACTTACCTCAAGAAGTGTGCCATCCTCCATCTCACCTAAGCACATGTCCATTTCCTCAATGGACTCCTCTTTCTCTTGCTGTTCTCCACCTTATGGCAAAAGGACACACATCATCTCACCATAGTCTTCCTCTGATGGGCTAGGAATGCTTGTAAAGACTTAGATTTCTAGGCTCGTGATCACTTCAACCAATTGGCTTACTTAGTCTTTCAAGTCATTCAAGCCACTCCTCACTTCCTGCTGGAATTAAAGAGTGCTCGTAGCCAAGCTCTTCACTATCTCCTCTAATGGCATCTCATCAGCTTATGGTGGAGATGTAGGAGGTGGAGCCGTGGGAGGGGAATGCAGTTGACTTTTATAGTGCGACTGTGGAGAAATGAATCCATATTAGTTGTTCCCATTTGAATAGTAAGGATGATCCTCCCACTCTAGATTCTGAGATTAAGGATTATGCCATCTCTGTTAGAATTCATGGAAAATTCTAGCCATATAGAACTGCTCCTGAGCCTACAGGGAAGGACACAGATCAATAGAATGGCCTAGATACAAACAAAAATCACATACCTTAGTGTCAATCGAATTTAGCACTACTTGCTTGATTAAAGATGTGAGATTTATTACCTGTTATGTCAACCTTAAGATAACATCTAACTCAAACTCAGTATCAACATAAAAATTAAAGCACGAAGGATCAAAATAAAAACAACACTGAAAATAAGCCATTACTCAAAAAAGCTATGAAAAAGAAATAAATAGAGATCAAAGATGACAAAAGAATAACAAAAACAAAAAAGAAAGATAATATAAGAAATAAAAACTAACATACGCCAACTCCCCAGCATTTGAGCCAAAAATTTGGTAAAGCTGGTCGTAAGCTACCAAATAATAAAATACCTAGCTAACCTAACTAGTAGCTAGGGCAAGTCAAGATCGATCTCACAGAGAGTTATGGTAAATTGCTACCTCTAATGTTGCTAAAAAAAGGAAAATGAAACCCTTGGAATCAACGAAGCTAAAGAAACTAAAATAAACAACATGAAAGATAAACGCAAACAAATAAAATAAAACTATGAACCAGGACAAAGAAATGTGTTGAAAGTATCATCGAGAATTAGGAATGACTATTGATCCTTGAATCTAGATAAATGGTGCTCTAGCTATGGTGTTAGCCTATAAGTTTGAACAAGCTCTCAAACCCCCAGTCCCTCTTATTCAAACAAATCTAACAAGCTCTAGAAATACCCCTATCCCCATCTATGACCTAGAACATGCTCTCTAGATTTAATAGTGGAGAAGTTTTAGGTGTAAAGAAATGATTAACCTAGGCCACTAACTCGCAAGTTAGGATAGTACAACCTAAAGATAAGGGATTCGAGATTAGCTAGCCAAGTATCCTAACAAATCCAACTAACCTATTGCTACTTTCAAAAATTTCTAAGGATCATTATGTATCACTTGCTCATTCCTAACTTTAGAATTAAGGAATTACCTAAAAGGTGATCAATCCTAAGGATAACTCCTAATCCATAATAATTAACCAATTTCCCAAACCAACCTAAAACTAAAAACATCAAATTAAGCTAAATCAATTCACATTCTCACAATTAGTCAACCTAAACCCTTCATACACCTTCAAAACAAAAAAGGCACTAGATAAACATTACGAAATTAAGTAAAATAATAATTAAATAAACAAAACCGATAAAAAAAACCACAATTTAACACTTAATCTAAACTAAATTAAAGCTAATTAACAATGAAATACGCCTAAATTAACAAAGCCCAATCAATAAAAACTTAAATTAAACTCATAACAACCTAAAAGTATGCATAAATCTAACAATAAAGTAAAAACTAATCAACAACAACAATAATAAACAAGAACCCAAATTTAATTAACAAAATAAATGCTGGAAAAAAATAAAAACACTAAACTGAACAATAAAACTATGCATTCAATTAATAAAATATAAAGGTTGAACAAAAATATTCGAACAAAATAGCTAAATGCAAAAATAAAGAAATAAAAATAATAAAAGCAGTAATTATAACCTAGAAATCAGAAATATTCAAGACTAAAACAAGAAAATAATGTGCAAAAAATAAAAAGAATAACAAAAGTATAAGGAAAATAACCTGAAACTAAGACAAAAACATAAGGAAAACTAAGAAAAAAAATAAAAAGATGGCTGCAAAACGAGTGAATGAGAGATTAGAAAATGTAAGGGCTGCCTCTCTCACGTTTTTTATGCCCTTTATATATATATCTTGGAGGGATGCTTTGGTTTTGGAGATGTTGTGGAAGAAATTTGGTCAAATTTTCCCGTAAAAATCATCAAAACTAAATAATTTTACAATTTTCATTTTTATCCTATAATTTGACAGCTTCTGCCCCTTTCACCTTTTATGCTCTAACTCCTTCTATACATATCCAATTTCCATGCAATTTGGTATGTAGGCTCCTCACATGATTCTCTTGCACTCTAAAAAACTTCAATAAGAACTTTAAAAGTACGCCGAATACATCACTAAAGTCACCTATACCAAATCTGATACTCAACTGAGCTTGTTTTGTTCTTTTCTTAGTCCACTCTTCATGGCTTGTTATATGACCTTGAAATTTGGTGTAGAACTTCATAACATGATGCTCTAAGTCCCAAAATTGATTTAACATCTCTTCTAGTTCCAATTATTCTCTAATTTTTAGCCCTTTCAACTAGTATTTATACCTTAAGGTCAAATATGTACGTAAACACAGAAAGGAATACAAATTAAGCATTTAAGCAATAAAATAGGGATGAAATGGCATTGAAACTCATATATAAATATTATAAAATGCATCCCTATCATACAAAGATATTGTCTTGTCTGGTACCTACAATGGCGAATGGACTCGATGATCAATGGTGTCATTAAAAAGTGGTTAAATCGTCGCTGACGCCCTATTGTCACCTCCTTCAACATAGGTTGTTAGACCTTCAATGGTGGTCATTCCAAACCACTGTTGATGGTCCAAAAAAAAGACAATTCTTCCATATTTTTTCCCCAAACTTCTTTCTTGATTAACCACCTACAAATTAAACATTATAAAACATAAATTTGACATTTAAAAACTAAATTAGAGGTCAAAATTGAACAAATAAACATGAAAAACTCAATCAATTTGACCTTTAACATTAGCCCTTGGAAGTTTGGTAGCTTCCTTATGTTATTATAGTTATAGAGGCCTATAATATGCCTTGAAAAGATCATTCATGAGAATGTGCCATTCTAGATCAACTTCCATATTGTTCCCCTTGAATACTAGTCAACTAAGGGGTTGAGCTCTTTGGTAAGTTTATTTAGATGAGAATAAGGAGATGAAAAAACAAGGGATATTTATGCAAAGATGTGTGTAAGTTTGGAAAAACAATAATATAAATAATGGAGGGAAAATGGTAAGAGGTTTGTGAAGGGGGACTATAAAGAATTATTAGGTGACAAAAATGTTATCTAAGGATGAAGGTGATCTCTAATAGAATATATAAAGCCAAGCAACAAAAGTTGAATTCTAATGAGAGCTTTACTGAGAAATTTATTCTTAATCAAAAAGGTACATAGCAATCACTAGCAAATGAGTCAAAAAAACAAAGAGAGAGACACAGTAGAAAGATGAAGTTATTCCACAAGAGGGTTATGAGCAAGCTTTAAATACACAAAGCCAGCAAGCTCAAGGAATTGAAACTAAAGAACCATGTAATATTGATCAAGAAGTCCAAGTAGCTTCCCTGGATGAAATACCAGAATGTATTATGGAAACTCCACAGTCAGGGACAGTAGAAATTCATAACATGGAAGTTGGTTACTTAATGATCAATATTCAAAGGCATTCAAAACAAGAGGTTTAAGAAAGCTCTTAAATGCATGGGATTGTGCTATAGAAACATAATTTGAAAGAAATGCAAGAACTTAAAATCATAGGAAGAATAATACACTTCCAAATGCTCATTGGTACAAAATAGTGTAGAAAAGGGATAAGAGACTTTCCGGATGTTTAAAAGGAGGAATTCTAAGAGGAAAGGTAGAGTTAAGGTAATAAAACCTCAAACCTCTCTTTAATTTCAATAGTTAATATATCAAGGGCTTAAACTATCCAAAGAAATACCAAGCTCTTAAGGAGTTTATTTATTTAAATAAGCCACTATTAGTTGGTATTTCAAAGACTAAAATCTCAAAGGTGAATTTTAACAAGATTAAGTTTTAGATAGCCATTGGAAACTCATTTCTAACCACTAATCCTATGTTTAGGGCCGTATAATAGTCACTTATGACTTTAGAGCAGTTAATGTAGAATTAATTCAATAAAGTGACTAACTCATGCATTTCAATATGACTTTTGATCATAGCAACATAAATATTGTAATTTTTATAATATATTCCTCCAATTATAAATTTCAAAGAGAGTGTCTATGGTCAACACTTTAAGAGTATTAGCAACTCTATAAATACACCATGGATATTAATGAGAGAATTCAAAACCATTCTATATCGCAATGAGGATGAGGGGCAAGTTAGCAGAAAATTTAGTAAAAATGATCTTAGAGAGTGTGAAGAGAATCTTAAAGTAATTAATCTTAAGGTTATTGAATTTTTCTTCACTTAGAAAAATAAACAAAGCTCCTCTTGGAACACTAGGAAAAGTTGGTTAAGATTATGGTGAATGAAGAATGGTTATCTAACTTTCTTGAGATCAAGGCATCTTTCTTTGAAAATTTAGTGTCTGACCACTCCCTCATCTTAGTCTAAAGAACGTTTGTAACGTTAGGAAATATTTTCCCTTTAGATTTAACTTTTTTTTATAGAAAATAAGGGATTTATTATACAATTAGCAAAATAATGGAACAAGAAGTATAAGGACATAAGGCTTACATATATGTGTAGAAATTGGAATTAATTAAAAAAATAATTAAAAGCCTTAAATAGTTGAATGAATCAAAATACTTATAGGGCAGTGGTAGAAGCTAAAGTAGAATAATTAAGGGTTCAGTGAGATCTTAACCTCCAACCAAATGTTTCCGCATTGTTGGACAAAGAGAAAGAGACCCTCAATCACTATACTAAGGTTCTTCTCTCTTGAGGTTAAGATCACGAACACTTTGGCTAAATGAGGATGATAGAAATACAAGGTTTTTTTTTCATGAAGCTATATTAGTAAGAAAAAACATCAATGGAATCGCCTCTTTAGAAAAGAAAAATGGTGAGAGAGCCAATACCTAAGAGGATATTAAAAATGAGGCCTTCAATTACTTTAGGAACTTGCAAAGAACCTCTACAAGATGCAAGCCTTCGTTACCACCCTACAATCCTTCATTGATTATAATTTTTCAGTAGAAGATCTTCAGACTCTATAAAGTCCAATCACTCCTCAAGATGTAGAAAAGGTAATCTTTTAGATGAATCCTTATAAAAGCCTAGAGCCTAATAGTTTAAATGGATTCTTTTCTCAAAAAGCTTGGTCACTAGTCAAAAATATGGTAACTGAATCAGTACTATAATTTTTAAAAAATGGTATGATGTTGAGAGCTATAAATAGGACATTCATTTACCTATCCCTAAAGGGCCTAACCTAAGCTCTCTTGATGAGTTTAGGCCAATCTCTTGATGTAATTTCTTCTACAAATTAATATCTAAGATATTGGCTACAAGTTTGAAATAAGCTCTTAAAAGATTAATTAATACATCTCAAGCAGCATTCTTAGAGAATAGATCAATTGGTGATAATATTCTACTTACCATGAATTGCTTAATGGATGCAATAGGAAAAACTCCCCAAAAAATTATATTATGAAGATTGATTTTCAGAAAGCCTATCAGTCAGTTAGTTAGGAAAGTAGTTTTTAGAATAGTTAGGGTTTTGTTGCGTTGGTTAGGTGACTTTAAAAATTGACGGTTGTTCGAAATGATTTTTACTTTTAAACCAACGTACTTTTT
>JAOXYD010125562.1:0-11100 GCA_028565735.1 Pinacopodium congolense | reverse complement strand
ATTGTAAGCTACATTTGTATCTAAAATATTTATATTAATATTTATATTATATTTAAATAAATTATAAATAAGTAAATTATAAAATTATAAATTGTATTTTCAAGTTCATTATAATCAAAATTAAGTAACGATTATTCTTCTTTTTCAATTTAAAAATCAGTATAATCAATACAATCAATAATCAATTAGTTGAACTGTTTGACTTATAACAGGTTAAACTGATTGATTAAAGAAAAATTGGAAAGTTTTTTTATTAAAATTTTTTTATACAAAACCAAACTGATTAAGTAAAAGGTTTACCAGATTAGACGGATCGAATCAAAAAAGTTTTTAAAACACTGAATTTCCAAAAGAAAAAGAAAACCTACGCCGCTTGTTCAAAAATTCCAAGCCCTTTTCTTTCTTAGCTTTCTCAACAATAACGTTTTTCAATTCTCAACAATACAGGATCTTTTTGCATGCATCACCGAAACAGAATAATCACTTCTATATGAACTGTTTTGAGTTTCCAGTCTTATGGTTTTAAGTTACCTAACAGTCCCTTGACATCTCCTTTGCATGCATCATTAAAACAAAATAATCACTTACTTCCGAATTGTTTTGATTTTCCAGAGTCTCATGGTTTTAAGTTACTTAACAGTCCCTTAGCATCTCCTTTGCCTTAGCCAAGCCAGCGTCACCCTTGGGTAGGGATTGGCGATTCGCTTTCCCTCCATCAGTGACCTACTGGATCAGCAACAAGCTTGTAGCGATCACGAATATCAGCCATCATCACATCCCTCTCCTTCTCTAGCTTCCTAATCTGCTTCCGATGATGGGCCATCCTAGCATCATAGGCCTTACGGGTTGCCCTAACCTTAGAGGCCATCTCAGCAATCTGGACATTCAGGGCTTCGCGGAGGGCGGCAATGTCCACACGACCAGATGCGCCAGCCTTCTTCTCCAGCTTCAACTTACGCTGTACGCCGGACAGGATCTCTTGCCCCTGCTTTCCCTTCACAAAGCGACACAAATCGATGAATCCCCGGACCGTCATGTATTGCGGATGGGTGAAGAAATCCTGCTTTATGCCAGCTTGGATGAGGGAAGCCCGCACTTTAGGGTCAGGATGACCAGTAAAGGTGCGGATTAGTTTCACGAATTGATTAGGAGTAAGCCCCCGATCGAGTATGGCATCATGCGTAAATTGTTGCACCGGCACACCAAATTGTTCCAGACCCTGCACAGCTTCCTGGATCCGGGCGGTGCTCGCTTGGGGAGTCTCAAACCCGAATGCAGCACCGATGCCTACAAGTGTCGGTTGGTTCCCGACAGAGCCAGAAGCGCCACCCAACGCAGCCTGTTGATCATCAGAAGCCATGGTGAAGTAACCTGAAAAAGAGAAAAACCACTCACGGGGAGGGGAAGAGATGCTGCGCAAGGCAAGGTTGGTCCAACTATGTGAAACAAATTTTTAAGAAAACGAGGAGCCTCACCAAGCGGCTTATAATGAAATCTCAAAATTGAAATTTGTGATTTATAATCTAAACTAAATAGTGTAGTAGTCAAATATCTGCATTAATTATTGTGTTTTCAGGATTAATTCGTTATAAAATTAGTATTTAGATAATAAAATATATAAACTATAAAATAAGTAAAAATATATTATAAAATAAAATAAAATATTTATTATTATATAATTAATAACTAATAATTATAAGAAAAGTTAAATCTAATATAAATAATAATAATAATAATTACAATTATATTTTAAAATAGATTGCATTTCATCTTTATCAATAAATTAAAACTCTTTAATGTTATATAAAGAGTTGTAATTTATATTTGTATCTAAAATATTTGTATTAATATTTTTATTATAATATTTAAATCAATTATAAATTCAATCGATAATTAACTGGTTAGATCGCTTAACTTATAACCAGTTAAATTAGAAGAATAAATAAAAATTTAAAGATTTTTATTAAATTTTTTAATATAAAATTAAATTGGTCAATTAAAAGATATTTTCAGTTAATTGAGTTGAACTGATTAAACTGAAGGAGTTTTTAAAACATTGCTATTCATAATAAAATCTTACGAAGTTTGTCTATTTTAAATATTTTATAAATGTTAGAAAAATATTAAAATTTAACTCAAATATTCTAAAATATTACAATCAGATCGAATTTCTATGTAAATCTTAAAATCTAAATGTATTTTTCATCTTTTCAATTATATTGTGTTGCCTTAATTTTATTATTAATAGTAATTTTTAATTATAATTTTTATATTTTTAAATTATTTTTAAATTCTATTTTATTTTTATTAATTTTTATATATTAAAAAAATAAAAAATTAAAACTTAAAATTAAAACATACCAAACAACAACGTATTAACTGTTGTTGACAGAGCTTGCACTATTGGATTTGTCCTGTTTTACAAAACAGTCATCGGTACGAATCGAGGCTCCCATTTGATTTATTTGATGGGCTATAAATAAATTTAAAAATTACAAATGGGTTGCAAATGACAGAAAAGTACAAATCTACCACTCTTGGCTAGTCTGCAGTTTTATCTTTTCCGAGGTATATATTATGTCGATAATTTCAATTTCCTAGGTCTACTTTCTCCGGGTATCATGGCGACAATTTATGTTTTATTGAGAATAACGAAATAGAACTTGTAAACTGGTCGTTTCGTATTATTATTTATTGTAATTTTAATTTTAATTTTATATATTTCTATTAATTTTTATATATTATTTTCAGTTGTTGTATTATTTTTTATTTTTTATTTTTTATTATATTAATATGTTATCTTTTCGATTTTTATATTATTATTATTTTATTTTTATGTTAAAAATAAAAAATCAAAACCTAAAACTGAATTGCACCAACTTAATTTTTTATTGGTGAGCTGCAATGAAAACATGCTTTTATATTTGTCTAAAATTTAAGATAACAGATTCAATGGAAAAACAGGAAAAAATGTGACATAATTGTTGATTTTAACTCTTTTATAGATAACGAAAAAACTTACATTCACTATTTTTAACCTGCATTAATTAAAAATTTAAAACATGTAATAATATATAAAATTATGTAATTTAAATAAATTATTTATCAAAATAAATAATTTAAAATTGAATAATAGATTGTATTGAAATATTATAGACAAAAAAAAAAAGACTTTAGAAACTTCAATATTGATGTTGGAGAGAACTTGAACCAATTTTATGCTTCAAGCAATAGGAAATAGGAAAATATATCACCAAAAAGGACAATGAGGTAAGCTAATAGAGTACACCTTAGCTATTTGAAGCGATTTAAATATAATATATAAAAAACTTCTTTGGTTTAACCATATCAATTTGATTAATTATGAATCTTTCAATTAATTGATTTTGTTTTATATAAAAATCTCTTAGTAAAAAAATTGCTAGATATTTGTTTAACCTTATAATTTAAGCGGTTATAAATCAAGCGATCAAACTAGTTAATTATCAATTGTATTGATTATACTAACTTTTGAATAAAAAAATCATTACTTGATTTTGATTATAATGAACTTGAAATAGTAATTTATAATTTCATAATTTACTTATTTATAGTTTATTTAAATGTAATGCAAATATTTTAGATACAAGTATGATTTACAATTTTTTATATAACATTAAAGGATTTTAATTTCTTAATAAAGATGAAATACAATCTCATTCAGAAATATAATTTTAATTATTATAATTTTAATATTTTATATTAGATTTAATTTTAATTAAAATTATTATTTATTGATTATATAATGATAAATAATTTTATTTTATTTTATCTATTAAATTTTATAATACATTTTTAGTTATTTATAATTTGTATATTTTATTATCCTATATCAGTTTAATACCTATTTTATAACGACTTAATATTGGTTAAGCCTATAAATCTTAAACTTCTTGATTTACCGGTTCGATATTCGGTTTGGTTTAAAAAACATTATTAATACCAATTAAATATTTAAACTTTAAATCTCTTGGTTCATTGGTTTGATATTCTGTCAGATTTTGAAAACAATGATTAACAACGAACCCCATCATGTTAGCTGGATTGGTGGAGCCTACGGTAACGAACCCATAATCCTTCGATGCACCTTCTCCTCCTCCATCATCTTCACTTCGTTTCTACTATTCGTCGGTAACTAAAATGAGTAAAAGACTGCGTTTCATCAGAGAAATGTTACTTCTTATAAACTAGTAATGATATCAATTCTTCCCATTTTCAATCTCCCCACTTTTGGTCAAAAAGCTTATAAAAAATTAGAAGAAAACAAGAACATGTTAAATTAGTATGAGATACCTTCTTGACTATTAGTTCATACTGAGTTCCTTTGCCAGAAGTCAGTATACTAGAAATCATCACCTTCAACGACTCAATCGTTGAACAATTAACTCTTAGTCTCTGTTAATATGAAAACAAAGATTATAATTGAAAAAAAAAGGAATGGTCTTTTGTGTCAGGAACTTCTACGGAACAAATTAAAAGCAAAATCATACCTTGATTTTTTTTTATTGTATCCTCAAGTGAGTGTTCTTATCTGAGTAAGACGAGACGAGAAGGGCATGATAATGAAAAGATAGGTTGAAAGAAATAAATGGAGAAGATGAGAGAGAAGGGTAAGCACTGAAAGTGAATATAGAGGAGATAGAGAGAGTAGAAGGACATTGGTGGACTTGAAAGATGAAACCAATGTGGGCAACATGGTGTCCTATTGCTACACAGAGGGAGAGTTCAAAGTTTTAAGCTTTGTGTAAAGGGAAGAGCTTTAACTTGGTGATGGAGCTCAGCTAACATCAGATTAATGAACACCAATTTTTTTTAATTTTTTTTCCTCTTAATGCTTGATGTTAAAATTTCATCATCAATATAGAGTTGTTAGCATATATAACTATTAAAATATGTGTGTGGAATTGTTAGAGTAATTAAACATGTGTGGAGTAAGTGTATGCTACCAACTCTATGTTGATGATGGAATTTTAACACTCCCTCTCATCATCAACTTTCTTCTTCAATGTCATTCTCGAGATCAAGCCAAGTTGACTTCGAAACATTTCAAACTTCTTCACTCCAAGTCTTTTAGTTAAGATATCTACAACTTATTTATTCATCTTGACATACTCCATCTCATTATCACCTCATTATCACTTTTTAACAGCTTTTCTCTGATAAAATGATAATAAACTTTGATATGCTTCATCCTTACATGGAACTCAGGATTTTTTACCAAACGTATTGCTGATTGATTATCACAATATAACTTCATTGCTGAGTCAACTGACTGTTGCAAATCCTGTAATAATTTCATTAGCTAAGCACATTCTTGAGCTGCCATAGCTACTGGCCTGGATTCTACTTCTATATTGGATAATTGCATTGCTGCTTACCTTTTACTACACTATGAGACAATTCTCGAACTAAAGCTAAACATATAGCTAGTTTTTGAACGTCATGTTGGCCCTGTATAGCACCTAGGAGGGTGGTGAATTAGGTTCTTAAAAATTCTTTTCAATATTATTAAACTTAAGTCTTTTATCAATTTTAATTAAATACGGAAGCTAAATAATAATTTAATTATACAAATTAAATATCAATAATAAATTAAATAATTAAATTAGATGCATACAATTAAAAGAGAAAAGAAAAGAAGAGACACAATCAATTTATTCTAGTTCAGAGTAGTTTACTTTCCCTACATCTAGTTCCCAACACTACTGTTGAGATATTATTCTTATTACGATCAATAAGAATACACAATACACTCCTTTTTCAAAGCTCAAGAATAACCTTTCACTCTCCCTTTTCTAAGGTTTAGGAATAACCTCACAACACTCCCTTTTCAAAGGTTAAAGGAGAATCTCATAACACTCTTTTTTTTTTCAAGGCTTAAGAATAACCTTTACATGAATTTCATTCATAATCAACCTCACCCAAACACTCTTATAAAATGTCACTTAATTAACTCACCAAAGTATTTAGAGTTCACAAAATATAAGAATGAATACACCACAAGAATCACACAATTTCACTAAAAACTCTTAAATATACTCAAGAACACTTAATCTCAACGTATAAACACTTTCAACACTTCTTCCATGCATAAACGACATATAACATACCTATTTATACTCATTTCAAGACCAAATAGCTGTTGCTCCAACGTTCATATTCATTAAATTATTTTACCATTGTAAAGTAGTCGTTGTCTAACGTTCACATGAGATTTGCTTCATTTGGTCAATCGAACCTTAACTATCGGTCGACTAATCTCCTGATTTTTCTTATCCGGTCTGTTGAATTATGCTATTGATCGACCGACCCTCACAGGTCTACATTCTCACCTAAATCCATCCAAACTTAAATAAAATCAATTTATAACCTAATTCAACATATTTTAACACAATTCAAATTCAGTCATCTTACCAAATTACCTTAGTACATTAATCTATCCAATTTCATTCACTTCATTACTTACAACCACATATTCATTCGATTCATACATCATCAGACCAATTTTAACAATTCCAGACTTTATAACTCATACCAACTTAATCAAGTTGTCAATTCATTTACTTAAAATAATTTACTCGTTTATTCAACTAAGAATCAACTCAATCATCACACATACTTATGAAATATCATACATGCATTCGTTCATCTATCAAGAGGTATTCTACATACATCAAACACATATAACACCTCTTGATTATGCATCCTATATGTAGATACTAAATATGAACTTAATATGCATGAGTGATACCTTTTAACACTATGGTAAGACTAAAGAGAAGACTTACATATTCACTCAAAACATATGAAATTCTAATTTTGAGCTTGATCTTCTATCTTTAAGCTTCAAGCTCAATTCTAAAGCTCTTCTTTTATGAACTTGATCTTCAATCAATTCCATATACTTCATAAATTCTAAGTAAATGCTTCTCATTCATGCACTCCACGTCTTCACCAAACTCTTGTTTTCATCAAACATATCTTAACAAACACAACCAACTTCCACAAACACCTTGGTAAAATACTTTGTCATCATTAAAATAAAGGTGGAACCAACCCTTGGTTCAACATGTCGAGTGTCGCGATCACCAGCATAGTCCGCATCATAGTATTTAATAACTTCATATGGTACTCCACTCTCATTTAAAAGATCATAATCAACGGTATTCTTAATATACCTTAATATTCACCTGACTGCTTCCATATGTTGCTTTTTGGGTTTCTATATATAGCGACTAGCAACTCCAACAGCATCTAATATATCGGTCGTGTCAATGTGAGATAAATCACACTACCAACCAATTTCCTGTACATCATTGCATCCTTCAAGTATTTTCCTTCTACTAGGCTCAGTTGAGCATTAGGATCTCTTGGTGTCAAGATAGGCTTGCAATACAATATCTCATACTTCTCCAACAAATCTTGAGCATACTTATGTTGGCATAAGAAAATTTCATCCTCGATTCTCTCAACCTTTAAGCCCAAGAAGTGCTTTAACTCTCCAAGTTGCTTTATTTGAAAGCATATTGAAATATTACTTTTTGTTTGATGAATTTCTAGCTTATTATCTCTAGTGATGATAAGATCATCCACAATAATAAGGACCATAGCCAATTTTCCACCTTATACTTTTATGAATAGACTTGAGTCTGATGGTGTTAATTCGTATCCACTGCTTATTAAAAACTTAGCAATCTTCCCATATCACGCATTTAGTGCCTGTTTCAATTCATAAAAATCTTTCTTCAGTTTGCAAACATGATCATAATGAATCCTACTTTCAAAGCCCTAAGGTCGTTCTATGTAAATATTTCAATCTAACTCTTCATGCAGAAAAGCATTCTTCATGTCTATCTGCCAAAGCTTTCAACACTTTGCAGCAGCTAAGGCTATAAGAACACGTACTGTGGTAAGCTTTGCCACTGGAATAAACGTTTCATCATAATCTAGTTCATACTTTTGTGAGAATCCAAGAGCCATTAATTAACCTTTGTACCTTTCAAGCGATCCATCTGGCTTATTCTTCACCTTATTCACCCATTTGCATAAGATGAGTTAAATGTTCTTTGGTTTTGGCACTAGCTCCCATATCTCATTTTATTATATTGTCTCCATCTCTTCTTCTATAACCTTTCTCTATTTTCCATTATATGATGCCTCCTCATATGTAGTAGGTTCTTTCACACCATTGTGCTGTACAAGTGCCACATTTGCATACTTCGGGTTTGACTTCCTTTATCTTGTTGATCTTTGAGGTTATATGTCAGTTGATTTATTTTCTTCTAGCTCTTCTACCTAACTTGGTCTCTATTCTTCTATAAATTTATACATACCTATTCTCCATAGGCTTTGTCACTTCATTGGTGAGCTACTACTTGCTCCCTCAATCTCCTTGCTTTCAATTTGAGTACCTTCTTTTGCTACCTCTTGTCCTTACTCTTCTTCATTCTATCCCTTCAACCTCTCTTGTAGCTTTTCTTCTATCTCTATTGAATCTGATAAGGCTACTGCTTGGAGTGACCACCATGATGATGCTTCATCAAACACTACATTTCTTGACACATAACACCTCTCTATGTTAGGATCACAACACTTCCAACCTTTTCAATGACTGTCATAGCCAATAAAGATGCATCGAATCACTTTTTTTTTCAAATTTACTACGATGCTTTTCACTCACGAACACATAGCATACAAAACTAAAAACTTTGAAGTGGCTAATAGTGGACTTAATCTTCCATAATCTCTCAAAAGGAGAGATAAACTCCAATCATGTTATTGAAAGGCTATTAATCACATGTACTGCTGTTTTCATGCATTTTGTCCAAAATCATCCTAGTACATTTTTGGCATGTAACATACTCCGACAAGTTTCAGTTAAGTGTCGATTCTTTCTGTAGCTACCCCATTTTATTGCGAGGTGTATGGATGGTCAGTTGTCTCCGTATTTTGTGCTGTTGTAAATACACAGAGAACTCTTTTGGCACATACTCTGTCCTATTGTTTAATCGTAGACAATGAATTTTGTTATCGAATTCACTCTCTACCTTTTCTTTAAACTTCTTGAATTTACTGAAGGCTTCTAATTTTTTGCTTCGTAAAGTCAACCCATATGTATCTTGAGTAGTCATCAATAAAAGTGATTATGTACTTGAATATACTAATTGACTCTTGTTTTACTGGCCCGAATACATCTAAATGCACTAATTCCAATAGTGCTTTTGCTCTGAATATTAACTCTTCATAAGGCAATTGGTATGTGTTCCCTTATTGACATCATGCACAAATAATATCTTCCTAAATCTCTAGTTGAGGAAGCTCTTTCAATAACGGCTTATTCATTATCACTTTTAACTTATGATAACTCACATATCCTAACCTAACATGCCATAAGTCTGGAGTCTCACTTCGCCTGGTCTTGCTAGCATATGATTCATGTGCTGACATGATGTACACAAAATTCACTCTTTTTTCTTCCATTAGTGGTTCTTTTGGCAATTGTCAGTTCTTGAATACTTTCACATTATTCGGTCCAAACACTACAAAGTTTCCTTCAGCTATAAGTTGAGATATGGATAACAAATTCTTCTTCAGGCCTAGAACATGCAACACTTTTTTCAATTGTATCTAATGATATCCAGACTGCGATGTTATAATCACCTTTCCTACATGTGCTATTGGTAACTTTACATTATTAGTTGTGATCACCATTCTTAAGAGCAATTCTACATTATTAAAATATTATATTCGTATAAGAGCAAGTGTATAGACATTATTTTTTAAGATGAAAAACATTTTTTCTGATGATTATGGTGATAATGATAGCTTCATAATTTTATGGATAATCATATGATGCCTTGCATGTGTTTATACTTTTATCCCGTTCTTGCGTAAATGCATGACCAAAACATCTTAAAATATGATTTTATATGCATGATAAAAAGAAATCATTTGTTGATTTGTTAATTCTATGAAGAATGGTTATTCATAGTAGATGTTTGTTTTGCTTTGAAATTGGCATGCTTAATACCGATATGCTAGATCACTTCATATTGGTGTAATCTTGGAAGTTTTGTTGAAATGCTTGGATGTTTTCATTTCTTCTCTTAACGTCTTTTTTTGAACCACCCAAATTCGAAACAAATCGACCCTGAATGGAAGGTTGTGTTTTGTTATGCTTAGATGTTAGTTTAGAGACCATCGTTGGTTTAGAAACCAAGATGTGGCCAGAGCCATTGGGTTAAAGGCCAAACCGATGATGGATATAAAGACAGTGAAAGAGAGAAACTATTAAAAAAAAGCAAAAAAGAGGAACGCCAAGGAAGATGATGCGCATTTATGGACACGCGCATCATTTATAACAAGTGGCCAGAGGCGTATTGGTGCAAGTAGGGATTTCAATCGGGTGGGTCAAGTCGGGTTTGGGTAAGGTCATTTAGGTTTAGGTTTAATCGGGTTCAAGTCAGGTTTAGGTCAGGTCATTTTGGATTCAGGTCATTTCAGTTTGAAAGATTTTCGAGTTCTAGTCGAGTTTAGGTCGGGTTAAATGAAATTTCATATATGTATGGATAAAAAAAAGTTATTTGTCATTCCCCAAACTATAAATTCTAAATAACAATATGTTTAATTAATTTTTTAAAGATATTATTTGTAAGACTTTTAATAATTAATTTTTTTTAATATTCTTACTAAAAATTTTAAAATAAGTCTCTTAATATAAATCAGATTGATTAATTTGACCAAATTAAGTAAGAAATAATCAGATGGTTTTTATTATTAACCCTTTATGTATTAATTGGTCAATTTAATAATAAATAAATCGATTAAGTGATAAGATTGATTGATTAAATGATAAAATACTTTAGTTTACTATTAAAATTAATCAGTTAACCTTTAGAAATTAAACTAAACTCATTGATTATTTTGATTCATTAGTTAATTTATATCAATTTCATCACTGTCTAATAACATTAGTTAATTAAATTTGTAAGTCCTATGGCACCCAAGAGGGGGGGTGAATTGGGTATTAAAAACTTTTTACAAACTTAAAACTATCAACTT